>JAULBM010291832.1:0-15628 GCA_032357055.1 Geukensia granosissima | reverse complement strand
GTTAAATGTCGAGGTAATAGATGATAAAATATTATTAGTAAACCTAATTCAACTGTTTTATGCTTAAATTCGCATTTTTTATTCCAGTGTAGAAAACCCATGTGAAAGATCAGAAGTGCATAGTCAAAAAAGACAATACGAATTTGAAACAAAGTAAAAAATAAAACGAAAACAAAAGGAGCAAAGGCTTGGAATCACAAACAATTTTACAAAACAGGGTTGAATCAGGTGCTCTAGAAGATTAAGCACTCCCTGTCTTGCGCGCAACACCCGTCGTGGAATCCTTAAACTCTAATCCGGGTAAACGTCAATCCGACAAGAGGTTAACATATTTTTGTAATACCGGTAACCGGTCCATAACTAGTTAAAATACAAAAATATGCATAAACCAATTCGTGATTTTAGGAGGGATGACTTCAACCTTGATTGGATTTATCCTCGTTGAAGTAATTTCTGCGACAACAGCAACGCTCTCTTCATTTCACTTAAGAAATAGATTTAAATTGTCCCTGCAAAAGAACACCAAAGTCAAGGGAGAGACAAAAAAGTTCATGGCAAAAAAAAAAACAGAAAGCTTTTCACAAAAACCAACACTAGCTGACAATCTTAGACTCTCCTCATAGCAATAGACGTTCTGAATCAAAATAATCACACAATTTACGCAAAAAACTCCAGTGAAAAACTAATGTGTATGTCCCGAAAAAAAATGTAACAGGTCATTATTCATCACCGGAAGTGCAGACATCAGAAGTGTGAAAATATAAATCCCCTGTTTTCATTTTACATTACCTAACGTAATGTTGTTTTTGCTCAACTTTTATTCTTTTTTCTATAGAACGAATAATCCTACCTATGTCTGTTTTGATAGTATCTGGCGAGGGTATGACTTAACTTCTTTTGCTAGAAATAAAGCAATATTTGTATTGAATATCTTCTTATTTGTGGTATTAAACTTCAACAACATGAATCGATCATATTATAGGTGCAGTTCAAAGAAATGTGTAATTGGCGACATTTTCAATTACTTGTACTTGTAATTTAATTAATTATTTATGAAAAAAGACATGTAATTCAATTACTGTTCAGTTACATTTAATTACACACTTATTGATAGTAAGTAACTTCTCAAGAAATCTTAGCTGACCTTTGAACAAAATATTACGCTTCAATTTTTTCCCCCAAATACTTCTTAGTGTAAAATGTGGGAACTTTACAAATTTCTGTTTCATTGCTTCTGTTTTTTTAACCAATAAATTATCTCTGTGTTTAACTGGAAAATGTAAATAAAAAATTATTATTAATCAATATGTATCAGAATTGGTTTTAACAAATGATTCTAATATGGGGTCCTTAAAACGTCAACAGCATTTACCCATTGTAAAATCTCCTATACACTTATGACTTGCACGCGCTATGACTTCACGATATGTTTTGAGCACAAACATCGCGACGTCACAGTGAGTTTTGTGCACAGCGTATATAAAAATACATGTACAATATCAGAATTGAAATAATTCATGGCAGCAATAGTTTTGTTTCTGAAATGAATTAAGATTACAATGTTATCTCTAACGCGAGATCAAAAATTATGTCACTTGTCGGAAACGTGATTGAAATATTTCAAGCAAGTATTTCCGTTTCAGAAAATGAAAAGAACATTTCTATCAGTATGCAATAATACATCATTCGTAACTCTATCAAATTGTTGTTTAACTATTTTATACAAACATGTTTATAAGTAAGACAAATACAACAACGTTAGTTAATCTACATTCTATGTAAAAATGTAACTGACTGAAATAAGGATGATGATAGTAAAACAGATCATTCCAAGCAAATTTTTGTCTCTTTTCTTAAAATATAAAAATTTCCAGTATTTAAAATTCGACATACCTGGTGTAATAAACTAACGGACAAAAATCAGATTCAAATGGTTAAATATCAAGGTTTAGTGATAACTTTATGATAAATAGTAACTGATACCAAGTGCGGGTCGGTGTAAATTTGGAATCATGTGAAAACAAAGCAAATTAAAAATCATTAGAAAGATCGTGTTATTGCATTTTTTTTCAGGCAAATAGATAAATGAAAATTTAGATTTATTGCGAAAGTAAGATGTTACCTAAGAGTACAGAGAACTGTTTTCATGACAAAAACTATGAGTTGCCGTTCATGGCATTGGCAGGGTATCACATCTATCATACGCTTATATGTTTTATACGCGTATATTATCAAAACATACGCGTATATTATCAATATATACGAGTATATATTGGTTTTAAACGCGTATATTTGTATTATATACGCGTGTATGTGTATTATATACGCGAATATATACGCGTATATAAAAGGAATTCGAAGATAACAAAGGGGCAGACAGAAATCGTTAAGTTGGAAGACAGACAAGACCATGACAAAAACGAAAAACAAACATAGAACACAGAACACTACACTGAAAACTAAAGCTGGAGTAACACGAACCCTACAAAAACCAGTGTGAGTTCAGGTGCTCCGGAAGTGTAAGCAACTCCTGCTCCACTAGTGACACCGGTCGTGTTACTCAGTAGTCAAAGCCGGTGTATAGTCACAATCAATGTTAGTCATAACCGGTATAGGAACGGATTTTTATTCATGATAGTCAGTAGATATCCATTGTCATCTGTGAAATGGATATTTCGTAACGGTCAACCAAATCATGATGGCGAGCGAAAACCTTCCGCAGTGATGACTATAATCTTTTACTGATTTAAAACAGGCACATGAAGTATGTGGTTGGGTTCAACATATTTGTGAGCGGTCAACCTTCTCCCCTAATTAGAGACTGTGTTGTTACAAAACAACATAAAAACAAACCTTAAAAGAACCACCCAAGTGATTAAAAGAAATAATCAAGAGTAAGGGCATACCACTCAAAAACAGGGAAGATTTACGACCTCTACACAGCGCAATAGAAAATCCCGGTAATAGTACAATGTATATGGAATATATGCCAGAAAGATATAAGCCACATGTTTCAAATGTTTAAAACAAATAATTAAAGTCAAATTTAACTGCGAGTAAAGTGATTTCTTTTTTCCTTCATCAAACAGGCTCTGGGCCAAGAATAGAACGATTGTTTAAACTATATGAATTTGATTTACATACATGGACCAAATGGTGTTATGAACGAGGATAAACTGAATATAAAGAGGACAGGGAATTTTACAAATTACAATGTTGGAAGACGTAAACTGTATCTTTGCAACATACATTCCAGTACCCGAAAATAAACAAATCTATACAGCTCAAGCACGGGGAGGAGCTTTTTAAAAATCCACAACGCACAAGAGAAAGCTATGTAACAATATATAAATGAAAGAAAACGCAAATACCATTCAAATGAAATTTAATTGGGTCAGTAGTTTTAAACCAGATGATTTTTCAATCAATTCACCAGACGTTCCTATGTTAGACAAATTTAAGCAGTAGCGGGCATCTTTGTTGGTCCATTAGGATACTGTATCTTATTATGGCTAAGGACAATTAAGCATTATTCAATCAAAGTTGCGTTCAAATTGGATAAGCAATTAATAATCGAATATGGTAAAAAGTTTAGAAGTGGCCCCCATTGTTATAACACTTTTTAAAGGATCTCCCATACACATTTCATAAAAAATACTTTTCCATTTGGTTTCAATATATTTTTTTTGTTCAATTTCTTAGACAATTAGACACAATTTAAGAATCATGCATGGCGGCAATGTTTTTGTCTGATTGAAATTATGAAATAAGGAAACTTTAAGAAGGAAATAGATGCAGAGATGCTTACGGTAGCATATGCCTTTGGCCTTGTGGTTTTAGAGGAAAATATTTTTAAGGATCAGTCAAGTTGTAAGAAACAACGACCATTCATGGTGGCCATGTTTTTGTCAGATTGGGACAAATAAGGGAAACTTTAAGAGAGCATCACATCAAATATTATTCCATTTGGCTAATTGGAGAAAATTTTTGTTTACTGTTTTAGTCAATCAAAAATATGAATCGTCCATAGTGGCCAAGTTGTTAGTTCGATCAGAACGAAAATAGGGACTTTGTTAAAAGATGTCTCATAGATGATCCGTTAAGCCAATCGGTTTGAGAGAAGCAGACTTTTTCACGTATCAGCAAAACAGAATAAAGAATCGTCAATGGCGAATATGTAATTTGTCCGATCGGGACGAAACACGAAAAATTTGCAAAGGACCTTCCAGAGATGCTCCATAGCAAATACTAGTCCATTTGGCCAACCAGTTTCAGAGGATAGGTTTAAGAATCAGCCTTTCAGAAAGAAGAATCTACCATGGCGGCAATGATTCTAGTCCGATAGATGCTAAAGGTTTCGTTTTGGCCTGGTGGTTTCAGAGTAGAAGATGAAAATGTAAAAGTTTAAGGACTGACGGACGAATGACGCCATGTGTTGACAAAAGCTCACACGACCTTTGACCATGTAAGTTAAAAAGCTGATACTGTATGATTGTCTATGAGACAGCCATCAAAAACCTGTAAATTGCAAACAGATTGTCCACCAACTCATTTCTTTCTTGATCTACCTTTGAGAAAAGATTTTAAAAATGACAGCAAATTGCGGAAAATATTTTAACTTTTCAACAGATACATATAAAACAAGTTCTGTTTTTACACATTTCGTTGGGAAAGGGTTGAGTACCTATTAAACTTATTTATCTACCACATGTCTTAAGTCGAAAATTGTGGTCATAGATTTTTATTTGCGTTTAATGTTTTGTTACATGTACAATTTGATAATAGTATTATTATACGAATATATGGACGATTTTTTGTTTGCGGTGATTTAGAGCTTTACACGAGGAGTGTTTTTCCATCTTTGTTAAGTTTCGTGGGAGACCTCTAGATTTGTGAACTCCCTCTGTCTTTCTAGTGGTTTGAAGTGCAGTTAATACGCTTAATGTACATACTGAAATAAGAGATTTGGTATGATTGTCTATTACTGTCATCCAAAATGTTTAAATAAAAAACAAGCGTCTCAGATTTTCACAAACGTACTTGGATTCCACACTTTTTAAGGCCAAGTGACGACCTCATTCTTCTGGACAGGCCTTTATTTAGTATGATTTTACTTGTGTCCAATCTATTTGTTTCTTTTGAGCAAACAAAATATGTTTTAACAGACCTCACGCTTTAAAAGAAATTCGAAGATACCAAAGGAGGAGACAGAAATCGAAATCGGAAGACAGACAAGACCATGGCCAACAAAATGAAACGAAAGATAAACATAGAACACACAACACTACACTGAAAACTGAAGCTGGAGTAACACGAACCCTACAAAAACCAGGGTGGGTTCAGGTGGTCCGGAAGGGTAAGCAACTCCTGCTCCACTAGTGGCACCCTTCATGTTGCTCATTAGTCAAAGCCGGTGTATAGTCACAATCATAAATCACATATGTTGAATTGAATTGTGGAATTGAAACATTATTGAAGGTTTTTAAACTTTACAACTATATTGAAACACTGTCCCGCATAGAAGACAAATCATACAAAAGCATTCAAATTACGAATGCATCTTGGTTTAGGAAAAGCGGGAATTAAATAGCGAAAATAACTACTAAGGATTTAATCAAACAGTAAGAATATTAAAGTGTCAAATTCTAACTTATTGAGTGTTTCTGATTCATAAAACTTGGCGTTTTCGAGTAACCTTATGGAGTTTAACGGAGCAATTTTCCCAAAGATACATTAATAAGTAAATTGAAGTGTTTATTCCTGCCTTATCTGGTAGAATAACTCCCGAGGGCGACCAGGGTAAGCAGTGGGTCGTTCGGTTTCTCTGCCTACAGGCAAGACCCCGCTAATGGGGCGTCCGTTCGTTGGGTGGTATGTATAAATACTCAACCATCACGAGAGTAACCGGGTTTAGAGGTTGGTTGCTCGTTTTCTCAGCCAGGAGGTAGAACCCACTAAAAGGGACGTCCGTTGGTGCGGCGGGATGTATAAATTATCAAACCGTCTCGGACGGGAACGTTACCGTCTTGTCGCGTGTTGGGAAAATACCACGCTCTCAGCACGTTAAATATCTTTTACAACAACTCGTAATAAATGGTCAGAAGTTGACTAGTTACTTTAGCAAAATTTCACGCCCCTACCTTTTCTGCTTCATTCGAGTGCAAAAAACAAATTAAAGGGGCGCACAATTTATGTACCAATTCGAATGCCGATGTTTTCTGATAACAATTGTCCGCCAAATTCTACAGAAATGTTGTCTATCAGAAAATCCAGCATTTAAGAATATCACCTTCACTGTATTTATTGGAACAGTTTTTTCCTTACGAAGTAAGAAATTTTATTTTGTTTCACATTACACTGATGTTTCCTAAGACAGTCTTTAAGTTGTGAATGTGGAACTTCTGGCATAAAGGGTGGAAAATATTTGTAAAATCTGAAAAAAGATTAGAATCAGATTTCCCGGAATCCTAATTGAGTATTTAAAATACGGATGTGGCTGTTTTTCCTTTGCTAATGGTAAAATATTTCATTTTTGTGAAAAATTTCTTACAGTGTCTAATTCTTTGCAACTTTGGTACCGGACAGCTTATTCTGGCATAAAGGGTGGAAAATGTATGAATATTTGTAAAATCTGGAAAATGAATTAGAAATATAATTCCCAGCGTCCTAATTGAGTATTGAAAATATTACAGATGTGGCTTTTTTTTCCTTTGCCTAATGGTAAAATATTTTATTTTTGTGAAAAATTTCTGACAGTATCTAACTCTTTGCAACTTTGGTACAGGACAGCTTATTTCTAGTGACATTTCGTTTAAATAGATATCAACTGATATCAATCCTATTTTCCAACATTCACATCTCCTTTGGAGGAAATAAAATTGTATTGAAAATCATCCAATTTTCCAAAGAGTGGCGACAAATATAGAGCTTTTTTTAAAATAAAAAATAAGCAAAAGTTAACGAAACCTTTCTTACATTTCATTTTATAAGAAATAAATGGTATAATGAAGATTCCTTAATAACATTATTCCAAAAGTAGTAAAAATTGAAAAACTCAGTGCATGAAACGTACATTAGTCAAGGTCAAAAATGGGTTGTCGAGTGGTCTAGGAAGTGGATTTAAACTTACTTGTACAGATCACTGTAGGGTATCATCTATACACCGAGAGATTTCGCCTGACTTTAACTCCAATCGCTCGTGGAAAGGTTTGTCAGTGACCCCAATCGACCAAAAAAACAATTTTGTTTGGAGGGCGATTAGTACATAGTAGACCTACTGGATTGTTATTTATGGAACATTCTCTGAATAAAGAAAAAACTGAAATATATTATAAAAATAGGAGATGGGCATGATTGTCAATGAGACAGCTACCCACCAAAAACAGTCGAAATTATAACAATTTGTCTATAAATACACCATTGTTTTTACACAGGTGGTGATTACTGTCTGGAATTCGCCTATCACATGTTTGGAGTATCTTCGATGGGATCATTAAAAGTAAGCCTTGGAGGCAAAAGGGTTTTATTCGAGAAGTCTGGTAATTTAGGAAACAAGTGGAACTGGTTAAAAATTGGATTTACTGGATGGGAAGGGAAAAAGGTAAGAACGTTTAACGTGAAAATGTTTTTGGTCAAATCAAGGACTTAATCAAAAGGGCGTAAATAATTAGAACTCTAAGCAAAGAATTTTGAATTTTACTCATCTTTTAATCATCTTATATGCTTTCACATCATCAAACAGTAATTTAATGTGTCCGGGATTCACCTACATATCACACCCAGCGTGTTCTAAGGTTAGGTTGATAGGGAAAACCTTAGGTCTTATTTTGGCTGGCAGATTGTTATTTAGGCCTTTCCGTGAAACATATTGCCTGAATTATATATGGAGAATGTCATCAAACAACAAATTTAAAAACAATATAATTGTCCTGTATCCAATTTTTATCCCGAATCCCCACCTACCAAACAAACATGCTACCACAGCTGAACGATGTTTAACATTGAAATTTACTTTCAATTCTCTCGTCTGAAACTGCTGAGGTTATCGGACCAAAATTGGAATAACAAAAGGAATTCGAAGATACCAAAGGGGCAGGGAGAAATCGTTAAGTCAGAAGACGGACTAGACGATGGCCAACAAAATGAAACGAAAACAAACATAGAACACGTAACACTTCAATGAAATCTAAAGCTGGAAAAACGCGAACCCTACAAAACCAGGGTGAGGTCAGATGAATTTATTCTTGGTGGATCTCTTCCAAAATTACATTTTAGATTTCTACCCACCAAAAAAGGACGACGACCATTACAAGAAATAAAAGAGGCTTGAAAAGAACCTTTAATCGTTCATCTAGTATTTAGTTGCCAAGACAAAGTTGACATTGAAACTATTCGATATATCTTTGCTTTATAAAAGAACAAGCCTTAAAGAAAGTACGATGTTTAATGATAATTCCAAAGAGTCCTATATAAGAACTCAAGTCGACTCAAGCATCCATCTTGGTCGGTGGGTGGGGTCTATGGATACATTTTTATAGATACCCACCTAGTGACCATTGCGACAAAGTTTTTTTTTCAAACAAGCAAGTATTTGAACGCAGAAATATTAAATGAATTTTCCGTAGGATCCTATGTTAAACTAAGTTCAGCTTTATCGACCATCTTGGCTGACTGGTGGGGTCATCGAATATATTTCTGAAAGGACCATTCAATCTCAGTTGATTTGAATAAAGACGAGAGGATTTTTAATGAATTGTCCATAGAGGCCTTTGTTAAACTAAGTTCGTCTGCGGCGGTCATCTTGGTTAGCGTGTGGGTTATCGGATACAGCTCTAAGAGCGACTCTCCTAGTGACAATTCCATCAAAGTTTGGTTCTAATCTAACGAGTAGTTCCAGACAAGAAGATATTTCATGAATTTATCATAGGTTCCTATGTAAAAGTAGGTTTGGCTTAGGCGGTTATCGTGCTTAGTCGGTATGGTAATCGGATACAATTCAAAAATTATCACCTAAGGACTATACCACCAAACTAGGCATAAATTGGCATGACATTTTGTGAGGAGAAAAAAAGTTTTAAGAAACCAACCCCTTTTTTATTTTTTGTTACGGTGGACATATTGGACCAGGATACAATTCTGGAAGGCTACAATACAAGGACCATTTAACCAAAGTTTGGTTCAGATTGACTAAATGTTTTCAGAGGAGAAGATTAAAATGCAAATAGTAGACATACAGCGGATGGGCGACGGGCGCCGAGTGATGACAAACGCTCACATGGCCTTTTTTAGCTAGGTGATCTAATAATATAAATTCTTTAAAATATCATCTCGTCTGAAAGCAGTAACTGAAGCCATTTAAACCCTTTTTTACGAGATGGTTCCCTTTAATATCTGATATCTCTAAAGACCAACCAAGAAGGCCGGCATGGTGAATTTAGGGATTACACTATAGTTGTTCCTTTCAGAAATTGCTAAGCCAATCTCCATTACACATTCCTTGAATGGTTGCATACGAAAGTCATATCTTGCATGCCAGTTAAAGCCTTATTTATATTAACCTGAGACTCTATGTGACAATTGCTGGACCAGTTAGAACTTAACTTTGTTGGAGAAAGGTTTGTGACCAGCTGCCTGAGTAATAACAAACGTGCGCGCCCGCCAAACGAGTTGTATGTCATTATTTAAAGTAGACACAATGTCAATAAATACTATGTTAGGAATGATAGAGTCAAAATTTGCAGTATTTAGGCTGATCGTCCCACAACTTTTTATGCCTATTCATATATTTTTGTAGCTAATTATAGAAGCAAATAGAGGGATCAATTGGCAGGGCGATATCGCAGTTGATGACCTGAAGCTGACCAATGATACGTGCAGTAAGTGTTTTAGTAATTGTAGTAATTTAGAAAAAAAACAATTTTACAAATATTCCAAACTGTTTTAAAAGTAATCCAAAAAAGCTGTTTCTCCTCAAGAAGGTTGTGATTCCATAAAATCTCCCCTTGCACTCTGAATAACTAATACCGGATTGGAAAATTGACAATGCGTCGGGGGTCTTTAAGGAGACGGGAACTGCTTACCCTCCTAGACCATTTTTATTCGACCAAGTTTTTTGTGGAATCCTCATTTTTTATAAATTTTCTTTTTTCAATTTTTTTTCAGTTTTGGATAATATATTACAATGTTCGATGAGATGTTATTCAAAAGCCCCATTAATTTTCATGTTGAACTGCAGCCAAACTATAAAAAAAGCACCGTCAATGTTTTTGTTTTCTTAGAAACAAACCTATAAATCTATAAGAATAATTCTTGTCAAGCAGTTGAATACATATAAAGTATTCGAAGATGGCAAAGGAGAAGACAGAAATCGTTAAGTCAGAAGACAGACAAGACCATGGCCAACAAAATAAAACGGACGAAAAATATAGAGCACAACACTACGCTGAAAACTAAAGCTGGTGTAACACTAACCCTACAAAAACCAGGGGATGCTACATATGCTAAGGTGACAAATTGAGATGATTTTGACCCAAGGTTCTGAAGGATCTCGGTGGCAATTTCGAAACTGGTCGTTTTTTAAAAGAGTCTATTTTCAGAAGTATCTAAGACCTGTTACGTTTATTAAAGTACCAAGATACAATATACTTATTGAAATTATATCAGCTTCTTTTTGGAAAAGCAACTGACAACCCCATCTGTTTGTCATAATCATGTTGTTATTGTAGTGAGATTTTGCTTTTGTTCAAAATATCTGAGGTGAAGGCTAACTAAGCAGGATGTGGCATCGGCTATACTCCTTGTCTGTGTTCGTGCGATAATTAAAGCGAAAGAAGTTTGAACTTAAAAAGAGTTACTTTCATATCTTAACTAAGATAGACTTAAAATTTGTTATCCTTTCAGTATATCCAGAATTGACTACCATCAGAACAACGACAGCTGCTACAACGACATCTACTTTTACAATAGTACCGACAACAGGTATGCCCATAATATTGAAAAAAATTACTTGTTGTACCACTTGTTACCTCCAGCTTTTTTGAGGCAGTTGAATATGATCCTTGTAATTTCCTGTTATGGTATGCATTTAACTACCCACATTGAGCTGAACACCCAAAATAAACGTATTACACTTAATAGTTGTCCATACCGTCGGATTTGGCTTCCCATTTCGATTTGTGTGGTCCAGTGTATAATACCCATGTGAAAGATCAAAAGTTCATAGTCCAAAGAGACAAGACGCATTTAACAAACTTAAGGATAAAAGGAATACAAAAGAATCAAAGGCTTGAAATCCACGAACTCCTTAACAAAACAAAATTTGAGTATTTAAGAATATTTTTACTATGTTTGGATTTCGGACTTTCTATGTTTTGTTTATTTCTCTCCCGATGAGCGGTTACTCTTTTGAAATATTGATATATGACAACAAATACACAAAACACAATATATATTTAGTATTGGCAAACTTGTAATTTAAACCACTATGTCAATGCCTCTGCTCGTGGACGTTAGGTCCCAGAGGGATATCACCACCCCAGTTGTCAGACTTGTTTGACATGAGATTGAACAAAAGAAACCTGCTGTATTTGTTAAATTTGTAAAGCACTGAAAATATGGAAAGGATTTGAATCAATTGTACTTGGCAGTTGCAGGCCTTCAAGCAGTCATTTATTTCCTATTTTTGCTATAGAGTCCATCTTGTTTTTAAAATACCCGATTTTTTAAAACAGAATGACTAATTCCAAATTTTTATCTAAATAAATTTAAAAATTTGGTTTAAAATTTATAATGTTGGTTATTTCTTCGAAGCTTTTTTCTTGAAAATTTGCATTATAGGTGGACTAAAAACGTACAATATACCTCAAAACTCATTTTCATTTTCTGACTATTTCATGTACGCAACAATCCAAATTTATGACTGGTTGCGGTACAATGGCATGTCAGTTATCCTTTTCGTTGAATTTGCCTTCCTATTTCGATCGGTTTGAATTTTGGAATTTAAGTTCTTCTTTTAACATGTTAGAATCTTGGACTTCCTGTGTTTTGGTTCCATTGCTACAGATAAGGAGTTAATTCTTGTTATGTACATATGTCATAACAATATTCACAATTTTCATCGAACACATGTATTTTTGTATTTGTAAAAACACTACCTTGATTGCTTTATAAAAGAGCGCGGCATCAAAGACATATCTGGTAACCCGATTTCTACACCTGATACACTTTCTAAAGCAGAGATCCTCGTTAACCAAATATTGGTTTTGTCTTCATTTAGTATTGACGCCAAAGAAGATGAGTCGGGTCTTGCTTCTTTATTCTGGATACAAAAACTCAAACATGTCCATATAAATGAAAGATATATTGCGGGTTAATCCTGGGGATCCACCAAGCCTCTTTCTGAATTACTTACAACTATACTGTTGACAGACAAGGAAGACCATTAAATGTACTGCGTACTTCACAAGCGGTGTTCAACAAATGTGGATATTAAAAAATTCAAAAGATCTGCTTTAATACCTCAAATCCGATTCCTTACAATTTTGTACAAGTATTCAAACATTTGACTTTTCTACCCGTTATACCACGATTCCACATTCACAACTTAAAGACAGTCTTAAGAAATTGATACGTAAACGTTTTGTTAAGATATAAATATTTGGTTTTAGGTAAAAATATGTATTACTTTGTTAGAGAACACACCGCTTGTACTAATAAATACAGTGGAGGTGATATTGTCAAAATGCTGGATTTTTTTATTGACAACATTTTTGTAGACTATTGTGGACGAGTTTTTCAACAGACCGTTGGCATTCCAATTGGCACAAATTGTCCGCCCCTTCTAGTCGACTTGTTTTTGTACTCGTATGAAGCAGAACTCATTTAGTGACCCTTGCGAAATAACAAAAAGAAAATGGCCTTTTCGTTTAATTTTACTTTTCGCTATATCGATGATGTTTTTCATTGAATAATCCCACGTGAACATCTCGACAAAATATATCCCAGCGAACTAGAAATTAAGGAGACCACAGACTCCCCAAAAATTCTTTATACCTGGATTTATTCTTCGATTTTGACAAAGATGGAAAACTTGTTTCTTAGATTTACGACAAACGTGAAGACTTCAGCTTTCCTATTGTAAAAATCCCTTATTTATGTGGCAATATTCCTGCTTCCCCTGCCTACATGGTTTATGTATCGCAGTTGATTCGATACTCTCGTGCCTGTTTCAAATATCTTGATTTTTTTAAGTGAGCATTGTTGTTGTCGCCTAAATTACTACAACAAGGATACACCCAATCAAGGTTGAAGTCATCCCTAACATTTTATGGTCTCCATCACGAATTGGTTGATCCGTTTGGTATCAGTATTATATAGGATTAAGGAGGTTTCAGCCAAATCACTATGTCAAAACAACGATGCATATATATTAAATACAACCTAGGTTTGTGATTTAGCTTTTAGAATTCGAATAACCAAATAAAATCAAAATGCTTTAGTTGCTTATAAGTATATCTATTTTTAATATCAAACCACTTTTATTTTTAAGATCAAACCGCAAATTGATATATATAAAACATTTCCCCTGTCTTGCCAATCAAAGGTTTTAACGTTTAAAATGTAGAAAGATAAGTGTATCACGTATTATTCTCTAATCGACTATATTTTTCATTTTGCAACAATTTCAAATTGGGATATGCGGAAAGGGAAACAATAAATCTTCCTAATTACCTGCGCGTCCTACCTACTTGACATATTTAAGTGGACCATACCTCGATCTCAGTAAATATAGGTCAACAATATTGGGTATACAAATAAACTATTTGGAATATATGAAAGTCTTATACATATTCTCTGTACTTCATCTAATTTTCACAGATGAGTGACTTTGTAAATATCTCACATTTAAGTACATTTATCAACAATAGTCTACACTTGCCATATGTTGACCCCGTATTTATACGCCAACCTGCAATCATCAAGTTCACACATGAAGATTCTAAATTGCGCATTTTCTTTCATAATGCATGTACTATCTTGTCAGAAGGTACTCTGATTATACTGGTCTACAGCAAACACACTAAAACACATCAATATTTTTCCCAACAGAGCTGCCACCTGAAACACTGTATCAAATGCATACCATTCAGACAAGCACGCCATATTAAACGCATACGTTTAACTGCGTGGTAAACTCAACAACGCCTTGGACAGCTGAAAATGTTTAAAGACAAGGTGGAAACAAGCATCATGTTTTAAATTAGAGTTTCGACAAAAGAGACCAATTATACCAATTTTTACGATAAAGAGAAAAAATGAAAAAAACACGGCTCCTTTTGCAATAACATATCAACGTTTATTAAGATATCTCCCCACCATGATTCATGGGCATTAGAAATCAGTTGAAGGAAACGTTCATTTTTCCGGAATGTTTCAGCGCTACCGGCCATGTCATTCAGAAACCGGTCATACTAAAACAAATGGGCGTAGGACCATATGCCTCATTTTTTGGTCGCGGATGGATTTGAAAAAGTAATCCTTCTTCACAACAACAAATGAAATAATTTTGTGCCGAAAATTCCAGCTCCAAGAAATTAAAACGGTAGTACTTTAGCGAAGGCAAATTTGCTCTTTTCGTTCCGATCATATTACAAACATGACTTAGATGATTCTTCTTTCCTATTGGCTATTTTATACAAAGTCTTCTACTATACTTGACTCCTTATTGACGGAACTAATACAATAAATGCATATCGGGTTTCTTCAGCTTCAGCTTCGTTGTATTTCGTTAAGATGACAAGCATGATTTTATACATATCCTTCGAAACCGTTTTCCGAAATTGGGATGCTTACTCTTCCGGAACACTTTATCCCACTCCAGTTTTTTAAAGGAGTTCGCGGATTCCAAGCCTTTGTTCCTTTTGTTTCGTTTTATCTTTTTGTTTTAGATTTGTCCTGTCTTTTTGAACTATGCATTTTTGATCTCTCACATGGGTATTCTACACTGGACTCAAATACTGTTCATTTCATCCTGGTCAGGCTTTTATGATGGCTATGTTAGTTTCAGTAAACATACGAGTTGCAGTCAAGTTAGATTCATGAATAAGTATGGACGAGCAAATAGGCCCGCCTGTTTAGGGATTAATTTATGGGTCATTTGTAGAGATTTTTGTAATGATCAGATATTTTTATAGTTATCATGAGCTTTTCTAATTGAATTCTGAAGAACTGATCTCTAGTGAATCTCTAAATTTTGTTTCAGGGTTCGACGCTTAGCAGAAGTACAGGACCATCACAAGCTCATGAAGGAAAATACTATATATACATAGAAACTTCAAATTCCGGCGTGAAAGGCAATAAAGCAGTCTTATCAACCACAAGGTTCAGATTTGCTGGTATGTTATATAAAAAATTGTTTATTTGCATCATATCATACTTTTCGAATATAACACATCCCTTTTAAAGGCTAGGACTCTTAGAGTTTCTACAAGAAATTCGAAGATACCAAAGGGGCAGACAGAAACCGTAAGTCAGAAGACAAACAAGACCATGGTCAACAAAATGAAACGAAAGACAAACATAGAACACAAAACACTACACTGAAAACTAAAGCTGGAGTAACACGAACCCT
>JAULBM010291821.1:0-15628 GCA_032357055.1 Geukensia granosissima | reverse complement strand
TGGGTACGACAGCTGGGATAGGCGTTGCAGGGTGCGGGGATAGCTGTCGTTTCCGACAACTTGTGTCTAGTTTAATTATATCGTTATTATTATTTATTATCATCTTAATTACTTGTATTCTGCGTTTACTAGGTACACTTACATGTATAATTTTAAAAGTAGATTTCAATATATCTCAGGCACTTGTATACATTTTCATGTGTGTTTTGTCCACTTAAAGCCAAATTAATTGCTATTGAAATGGTGCAATCTGTTGTTATTTCATACCAGATGAAGTTCATGATGATTCCACTGTTGTTTTTTTTTTGTTGAATTTTATATTGTTATTGCATGTGCCTGTTAATTTGATTGACAGCCATGTTTGTCCATTATCTCTTACACTTGGTTTACTTATGTATGAACTTAAACTGACCAGACAGTAAAGACAATTTAAATATTCTTCTAAATTAAAGATCATTCCCACGTAAAATTGATTCCGGAAATGTTTAAATTCTTCCTTTATACATTTATGTACATATTTGTGTGCAGTTATATATATTGTGAATAAGATCTGTGAAGTATTTTGGATCTGACCTCATTGATATACATATATTCCAATTTAGAGCTGGTATATTGGTTACATTGATTTACATACAGACAAATAAGGTAACTTGAACACACAAGAAACTGCCTAATGTTAAGCAAGGCTCAAACACATTCGAAGAATGATAAATTGACCAAGTAGAGATTTGAGGTTCCCATGGTGTTCAGGTTTTGACATATACTTCAATAAAGAGATGGTATATTGTCAGATTTTATTGCCTTTGTTTCATTACTTCTTAAATAATGGTGGCCTTATCTCTGTACCTTTTTGTTATTTGTTATACATTTATTATTTTTAGTAAATAGACAACATATTAAAAAATGTACCATATTTTTCTGGTTAAGCATTAGCATTTTCAATTATTAACTTTTTTGTTTCAAGAAGAATTCAAAGACTCCAAATGAGCAGATAGAAATTGTTAAATCAGAAGACAGACAAGGCTCATCATGTTTCTATGCTCAGATTTTTTCCAGCAGCCAAATGAGGTTTTCTTACCTTAAACAATGGAACTCAACATTTTGCAAAATATGCTAAAAATTTTTTTTAATGGTTCATCAAAAAATTAAAATTGGAACTTTTCAAGTTTTAATTTTATAAGTATTTGCAAATTTAGAAAACATGTCTTTTCTTGATAGTGTTCTTAACTGTTAATTTATGGGTCCTTCTGGGTATTGGTCTTTCATTGGTGGACTTGTTCTGATACTAGTTTAATGACAAGACATTGTCTGAAGTAATCCATCCATATTTATATTGCACTATATTTTCCTATAACTTACATCTATAAACTTATTATATTAACATGTATAAATTTATATTTTTCTTGTATTATTGTATATTTTGTATATTTCTACAAATGTTGTATATTTTGTGAAAGTGATTCTATATTAAATTCTGAAATTCAAAAGATCAAGTGTATTCTTATTAGTTGTCAGGCCATTTCAAATGTTACCTGCCTTGGGAAGTCATTTAGGAAAGGACCTTCTTGGCCTGGGTGGCCAAGTGTCAGTATAGGTAGTTGATTTAAACTTTAAAAAATACAAATTACTATAGCCCATCACATATATGGCATGAGTTTGTGCTGAGTTTGTACACCATACAATAAAGGTTGAGTTTGCAAGTGATAAGGTTTTTTCAGTTACATGCCAAAGGTCTGTGTTTCTGGGCACTCCAACCAGTAAAACTTACTGCCTCTGTATGACTAAAATATTGTTGAAAGTGGCCTTAAACTCCAATCAAACAAACAAACAAAGGGAAGGACATTAAGGAAGGTTTGGTGTATTTGCAATTTGTCATTTTTGTTATGATATTGGTCTATATATTTTCCACCAAAATTATTCATGTGAAACAAATTCTTATAAAGAGCATTCATCAATTAAACAGCTGAAAGTAATATCATCCACCTTCAACTGTTAAATCAATTTGATTCATTTAAATGCTTTTTATAAGAATTTGTTTCACATGAATAATTTGGGTGGAAAATCATGACAAAAATATAAAATACACTAACTACAATTTGAAAAGAAATCCACCTAGAGTCCATTGTAAAATTATAATTGTAAAAGAAAGAGGAAAATCAGTTTTAATTTTAAACTTAAGCAGTTAGTTAATTTTAAACTCTTAAGTTTAAAATTTAAACTCCTTTTCCTCTTTCTTTTACAATGGACTCGAGGTGGATTTCACCTCCATTTTACAGTACAGGTAAAATTAATGTTGAATTCTTTATATATTTTAATTTCATAGTGCATAGTTCTTATCACATTATATATTCTCAAACACAGCTATCTTCAGGTTCGCTCTCAATCCTGAAAAAGTAAGTCCAAAAGCTTAAGGCAAAATTCCGTTCTCTTCATATATAAATGTTATTTCTTAAGGTGCTTAAATATCCTTTTGAAAGTAGAGTCAACATAATCAAACAATTTTCATAGTGTTACTCCTAGGGTTTTACGATATTTTGAACCAGACCCGACACAATTACAACAAGGGTGGTATCATAGTGCGCTTGCGAAGCACTTTAGTTAGATATTACTCCATATATTACTGAGATTTGACCTAGTAAAACACACAGCTTAACGAAATTCATTCATGTGTGAATGCCGAAAAAAACGACATTAATGCAATTCGAAGATACCAAAGGCGCAAAAATCATGGAGTCAAAAGACAGTAAAGACCATAGTCACAAAACTAACAAAAGAAAAATACAATTCTCATAACACTACACTGAAAATGAAAGATGGAGTAACACAAACCTTACACAAACTAGGGTGAGTTCAGGTGAGTAAGCAACTCCTGCTGCACTAGTGTCACCTGTCGTGGTACTCAGTAGACAAAGTCATTATCTACGTGAGTAACAACCGGAGAGGAACGAATTTGTAGTCACGACAGTGGTAAGTTATCCAATGACATTTGTGAAATGGATATTTCGTACCAAATGATGATGGCGACCAAAAAATTTTCGGAATGGTGACGGAAATCTTTTTAAGATAAATATATGGATCAGTAGCTTTCTCGTTAGAACAATCCCTATTTATAAAATCCTGATAAGAAGCACAAGCTCTGGGGTATGTATAAACTAAGAAATATACACTTCTTATTCAAGTGCGGCTGGAATTTTGTCACACATGAACGGAAAGTTTAGAGTGGGAAAATCAAAGTCATCTTTCTTGTCGTAAAGTTTGGTTCTTAATCATTTCTAGGTTTCTGTATTATCGTTGATTTCAAGTTCAATGGGTTAGATGCGGTCAACAAATGCACCAAATTCAGAATTTTTCAGTGAAAGAGCATCACTTGTTCAGCGGAGCGTGATAACAAAACGATTGAGCCATTTTTTCTTTTTTCTCTGAGATAGTCTCTGTATGAATCAGCTTCATAAGAATAAACGAACAATTCTTCGAAAAGAGGTGCATAGGTTTTCCTTATCAGAATGCCGACAGTCTGTTGAATCACACGCTGGCCAGTTCAAACATAACAAAAATGTTGTCAGCCAAAGAAATTATGCATTATCTTCAGATTACTTTTTCTATGAATCAGAGTGGTTAAAAACAAGGTAAGGCTTGTCCCTCTCTAGCATCAAATATTTGTAACCGCATTTGCAATCTTCTTTTAACAAACTGAGAAAGGTGAACCAAAGCTTTTAATTCTATGAGTTTTGAACGGGGAATAGTGGTATAAAGGGTACAGAAATCAAATGTTTTGATGCTACTGCAAGAGGAAATGGATCTTGCTTTGAGACGTTCTAACATATCTTTGGAATTTTGCAGAATATAAACTGGTTAAAAGACAATGTAGTAACCATTCAATACAGACATACAGACATGGTCCCTTTGCTTGAAACAAGCATTATAGCATACTAAATTTACTTTTATATCAGCTCGAAATATTTCGCTTCCATTGTTTAACAAATTAAACTATTGTTACTTAACGGTTTTTGTAAAACATTGATGAATTTCATTTCAGATAAGTCTGACAACTGAGCTGGTGAATACCCTTGGGACCCACGCTCGTACACCAGCAGAGGCACCTGCCCAATGTTTTCAAACTACAAGATTACCAATAGAACATGGGCGTAGGAGCCGGGGGCAATTACCCCTCTCACTTTTGAAAGTCGGGGGGTGGGGGGCAAAACTATGCCCCCCCATTTATTGTCATGTACATGTATACGTCAGTTACAACATCATTTTATCAGCTTACAGAAACAAAAAAATATTTTCAGAAACCTGCCATATGTTTGCCTACCTACAGAACAGTGACTATTAGCCCCTTTTTTGCCTGACACATTTAATGGTTTGCCAATATTCAAATAAGTCCTTCGTCTATGCAATCCAATGTTGAAATACTATACATATCTGTTGTGTCAACTAAGATAAGAAAGTAAATTGTTGTCATTGTTGTCACATGCCCCCGTTATGTTTGTCTTGCCCTCGGTCATTTTTGGTTAAACTGATTACTCACCCTGTATAATGTGGGTATAGTTATTTTATACCTAATGATTACGGATAATCCGTATGAGAGAAAACTTTTTAACTGCCCACCTTGTCCGAGTAATTTACTAGTGTCAGCCTTCGTTTTGTCGGCTCTGGTTCCCGATATTCGAATAATCTGCGTGAGAACACCTCTTAAATTTTCATGGTGTTTCGTTTGATTGAAATAGCTAGGCTGCGGTACGAATGTAAGTTTGTTAAACTGGCGGCAGAAAGAACCGTTTTAGCAGAAAGAATCATTTCACTGAACACTTTAAAAACATCTATTGCTGAATGATGTTTGAAGTTCGGATATGTCTCCTTGATATGTACCCAGATCTTTCTTTCTGTATACCAGACAGCTTTTGGTTTTTTAAGAACATTGCTTAATTACAAAAAAATACCGCCTTAATTTTTACCTTTGTTCGAACACTACGTTTATGGCCAATGTATTAAATGTGTAAATCATTTAAATGATTATCATGAAAAAAATGCTGCAATTCTATTGGGCAGTGCCATGACAACGAAAAGGTTAACACATCGATAAATCAATGTTGATGACGCCGTGAGACTAAATTAATGTGAAATTGTAGCTTCATTTTCAATAATTTAGCTAATTAACTGGAATTTTAAGTAATAAATGCTATTTTTACGATTTTTGTCATGTGTAAACTCAGCCTTTCACTCACAAACTTTACATAAAGTCCTTCGGACATTATTCAGTTTGTGCGTGAGTCGGCTGAGTGAGTGTACACATCGATACATTCTTTAAAATAGCCTTATTACTATAGTATTCTTTGAGTTTAACACTTTTTACTTTGTATTAAGATAATAAGTTAAATTATATCAGTTCTGTAAATTGCGTGGTGGTCACATTGGTACTGATGTCATTTCTGTTGTTTCTCTGAGATTGCCATTACTTGTATCACTATTATGTGTTATAGTTGATCAAGATGGGCACTAGCAGAATTACGATTCATGTATAATGGTCTAAAAACTACCGAAAAAGAGTTTTGATTTTCCTCATAAATCAGGTTTTTTTGCCACCGAGTTAATACATAAATACAACGGTCTCGCAAAACTACGCAAATGGTAAACCAATATCCGTCACCAATAGCATCGCAACCCCAGAAGGAACTGGCAGTTAAACTTTTTACATTCACCTTTACACAAATCATTTGAGATGAGACTTGTTATCTTTTTAGACACTTCCTTTTCAGTTTTCCGGGTAGCATTATATGACAAATTAAGGGCACTATCCTAACAACGGGGAATGAAATTTTGAAAAGTCGGCGTGGACTTCTAACATTTATGAAACTTAAACGACCAATTTGACGGAAACGTTTAAAGGGTACCCTTCATTGATCTTGATAACAAATGATTGATTTGATTTGCAAATGTATAATGTAATGATAAAAAGACAAGTTCACTGCAGGTTCAGTGCAGTGGTAAATATGATCTCCATGGTTCTGACCTACGCTTTAATCCTGTCTTCGAAAGCATCACAGGTAATGAACTTTCATTTTTATGCATAACAGTTCTTATAAAGGAGAAAGACAAAAAAACTTAACATAATTCTGCAAATCATAACATTAATTATATGGATTTGTAATCTTCAAACACATGTTAAATTTATTGTAATAACATTTGTCTAATGGAGCCCGGTTGCAAGCTCCGCTAACTTTTACAGAAATAAAAAAAAATCGCCTATTTTTCCAACAAGCAGGATTTAAAAAAATTTTATATTTCGGTTCTAATGCCACTGATGAAGAACTTGCCCCACAGAAATCTAGTGGACTAAAGGCGATATCTTAACGAAAAATTATGAAGTAAACAATCCGAAAGGATTGTTTCTTATATATTCCATATTTTTTCTTTGAAATATTACAATATATTTCACTATCATTATCATACCTAATCAGATATTCTTAATGTGAAAGATGCCACCAATTCCAGTAGCAAGTACCTATCTCATGATATAAAGTAAGTGCCTCACCCCTGAGATAGATGATTGCTGCTGACAAGAAACCTGCTCGACAAAGGATTTCTTGTAGATGGGATAGCGGAAAAATGATCAAATGTGTGCTTAACTAATTTCGGACATTGGGACTATTAATCCCAAATCAGCACCGGAAATTTTTCGGTTGCCATCTAACTTGATTATCCAAGGAATTGCGCATCTTGCCGGATCGGTTAAATCTGAAATGAGTTTGTGAAGTTCTGGAGAATTTATGATGTCTTTTTACTAGTCTACTAGAGCATTTACTATTGCTTTATTGGAGTTTTTTTTATTTAATAACTAATTAAATAAAATAATTGTATTATTTTTGTATCTCATTTCTTCCGTCCCTCTCGCCATTCTCTCGTCGACTTTCTCCATTTACTCAGTCCGTCCCCTCACGACAAAATTCATTACTTTAAGTAAACCTTGCAAGATTAGAAACATTTATGGTGAATTTATGATGAATTTCTTAGTTGATAATATGTTACAGGCACATGTCCCATATGACGAACTTCAAATTCCAGAAATTGAAAAACAAGCATACAGAGGACTACACAACAATAATGGTGAGAAAAGTTTTTAAACGACAAACCTATAAACAAAATCGTTTTGCGCAACCTTGAATAGATGTATGAAATTTATTCGGTCACCTTTATGAACTTCGAACGAGATAGCTGACACAGTTAGCAGATGTGCCACCGCTGATAGGAGTTCATTGTCATTGTTGCCAGTGGGTCCATGATAGGTCAATAGAATATTTGATTTCATTTGTTGTCAGCAGTCTAATGCTGTGTATTAAATAAAAACTGAACATTTGTTCTCAGGCCTTAATAGAGTCCTAGATTCTTGATATGTTAATGTAAGTGGTGATACTGGGACATACTAGTCCTTGTGTAGACAGTATTGTGTAGAAGGCTATTAATTTTAGATGTTGCGTTAAATTAATACCCGAACCAAGCCTGTACCTTTGGCTGCAACTGCAGAAAATTGATAAAAACGGGATATCCAACCTTTTATGGAATCTCATATCTAAAACCTAAGCAAGTTGGTCTGTTTGAAATTGAAGTATTTTTGCAGATTATAACGCAAAAAATAGGCAATTCTTAGGATAGTTGCATTTGAGTGTACCGCACGTATGAGTGCACCTTTTTACCTATAATTTCTTCTCCTCCCTATAATAAGTAAACCCACAACTTTTCTCGACGTTAGTAAAAAAGTCACGTTATTTATATAGTGAAAGGAAAAATGACAGAATAAACATTTGAAGTCCTTGATAAAAACATACGACGATTTAGAATGTATTACCCACTTTCCTTCAAATAACTGAAATGGACTTTAATGATATTTTACGCTAAATCCTGCTAGACGTGTTTTGATTGATGTCTAAGCTTAAGTAAATCAGGTATGTAATCAATTGTGTTTAAATTTTTGAACTAGCTGTCAGAAACAGCTTGTACTTTTTCTAGGTCGGCATGTAATCTTTGTATTATCAGCAAATTATTAAGTCAAGGATTTTACAAGCTTTTACAAAATCTATCATAAATATAAAGATATAATTTTAAAGTTGATTAAAATGGATAAAATCTGTATATCACAACCAAACTTTTAATTGAAATGTGATAAATAAAGCTTATAATTTCAAACACAACCCATTTAGAACTTGTCAGTCATTATTTTGTGAAAACTTTCTGATTTCGGCACTTGCGCACCTCATTGTTTTCTTTGGCTATTATTTATAAACATATATATTTAAACTAAATTGAGGCGGACGTGCTATGATTAATCTCGTAGCTTGAGAGAACTAGTCTGTTATCAACTGTGTTTGGATTTTGAACAAGCTGTCAGAAAAAGTGAGTACTTTTTGGAGATTGGTACAGCTTTTTGTCTCTTGTTTAATTTGATATTGTCTGTCTACTATGTATCGCCTTCAAAAGTTTTAAATCTAATACATTTGGTTTTAAAGTCCGATTTTAATGTCGCTTTGTCACACTATTGTCCCAGATTAGAAGAGGGTTGAGTACTCACAAGCATGTTTAACCCGCCACATACTTTATGTACTTGTCCCAAGCGCTGAGGAATCTATAATCCCGTTTAAAAGTTACTTGTTTTGCATTGTTTAGTTATTTGGCCGATAGTTGTTACATTTGAATATTATCACATTTATCACATTTTGTATATGTTATATTTAGAGCCTTTTACAGTTTATGATATGGACAATTTTTATTTTAGATCTTATTTTGATGGTTTTTCCAATTATTACACATCATTGTGTACAGCATAATACTGTGTCAACACTTACCCAAATTTGGGATTAAAAAACACAGTGTCTTTTTAATCCCAGCCCAAATGTCGTTTGTTCACCTTTCACTTATCATTTGCTGCAGTCGTATTATGCTGCACTTGAGAAGCACACTAGTTTTAAGGTTTGTTATATGTCGTTTTGTCACAAAACTGTCGTAGGTCAGAGGACAGGTTGAAAGTCCACTGACACTTTTAACCCAGCCACATACTTTATATGCATGTCCCAAGCCAGGAACCTGTAATAAAGTGTATGTCCTTGTTTTTATGTTTTTGTTACTTGTTTTTCCATGTAAAATTTTGGCCTGTTATTGTTTCATTTGAATATCATCACATTTTATTGTTGGGACCTATTTCAGCTTGCTGTATAGTGAGGATATTTGTCCATGAATCCCTTAGGGCCACGCGTATTTGTTTGTAATTGATACGTTTTGGATGGCTTTCCCCCTTGGGCGCCCATTTTTGCATAAATTTGCCGTTATGTTCCAAAAAGGTCCCACAATTTATAATTACACCCGGCTGAGGTGTCGAAACAATTGAAGTCATTTTTGGTTCAATTTTGTAAATAATACAATAGTTTTATCAGAAACATATAATACAATAAGATATATAATATAATTGTATTATTTGTCTCTGGTTTTATATATTAACATTTTATCTCAGATTACCGGAATCTGACGCACCTGAATCATTTTTGTAATTTAGAAAATAGATTTCCGGTTTCTGTATCTGCTTTATGTATTTTCAAGATGTGTTACAAGAGAAGAAAATACTGTTTCTGATGCTAATACTGTTGATTTGCTGGCCTCTTCCCTTGTTCTGCTTTTAATTAATACAATATAATATACTGGCACCTCAAAGTGTATGATCACTGTATTTGTTGTAACCTAATGTGTGATGTTACATCAATAATATATTGTTGTGGATTTCTGTGTCTTTTCTTGATATGTCAAATCACCTTAATCAACTTAAATCATTTGTATACTTTAATTTATCACTTGTAATTGATCTGCCTCTCGGGGCGCTTTGATTAGCAATAAAATCATTTGTATTTGTATTTGTATGTGTGCTATGTCATTTAACCCATTAGAACTGTAAAAGATGAGAGGCAGTAAAATTAATATACTCACCCAAAATGTGCTTCAAAGTTGTTGTCCCCGGTTTTTTTGTGTCCGACCCGGTTCTTTGTGTCCGAATACCCGGTGTGTTTCAAGTAAAAAAATAGGAACATGTTTAACTTAGGTGCATGTCAGTCTTACGAGTACTTTGTGAAACAGTCACCTGGATTCTATCCTCATTCTATGTAAGAATCCATGGGTTACCATTGAAAACTAGTCACTGTGAAAAGTGTTAACATAAAGGTCATTGCAGGACAATATACATGTACTGATATCTTTATATAGAAAAATACTTAATTGTCTTGTTTTCAGTGAAAATTTGATAATATAAAATTATACTCTATGTCAGGCTTTTGTGGAGTGTGATTTTCGAGCTTTATAAAATTATTTGTATGTTTCTGCTTTTGTATTTATTTTTAATCAAAAGAAAGAATTATCCCACAGTTAACGGTTTATGTTTTAGGCTATGAAATAACGTTTTACTTACTATTATCTGCCCCTGAATTTCTCTACCGAGATTTAACATTAAGGGTTGACCATCTTCGTTTTGGGTGGGAGCGCTTAATTTTGACCTAGATAAGGTAATTAAAAAAAATGCACACATTTCTTTTTTCCGACCTTCTCTTGCGATTCATATAATATGAACAATCACTCTTAAATTTCCATTCAGGTGCGCCTAAAAACGATTTTTGCAAGTTATCTTATTCTAGATCAATTGCTTAATTATTACGCAGCGTTGACAATGTGTACTCCCGATCTCGTGCTAGCGCGTGCAAAGAGTCACTTCCGGCAAAGAAATGGCTGAATTTACAATGTAAAATCCCCGTAAAGAATTTAAAACTCTACGCAGCTTTAAATTCATCGTGATTGCTAAAAAGTTTTATTGCAAGTTACTTGCACTTTTTTCACTCTACAAAATAAACACTATTTTATAAGAATACAGCAGACAGTTTTTCTTTCATAACGTTTTTAGCCATTCCAACAAACTCTGACATAGAGTATAGTAAATTTTGGAAATAACTTATGCCCATTTTTATGTTTTTGATATTTTATTCATAGGTACTTGACCGTATCACACTTCATCAGCTATCTATTACGATTTCAGAGTTTTAGTGCTAACAGTGTTTTCGGTGTGTGATGCGATCACTCTGTAAAGAAAACAAAGTTTCTGAAAGGGACTGTGCAAACCGGTTAAGTTTGGCCGATAAGTTGGTGAAAAATCTATTCGATATGTCGCGAAACAAAATTTTTTGTAGGGGGTACAAAAAATGGCGGAAATAAGAATTATAATAATCATACGAAATACAATAAGAGATTTAGAAAATCCTTTAATAATTAACAGGAAATGTCAAAACATTGTTTTATTGGGACAAAAAAAAACATTTTTTAAGTGTAGACTTGAATGTGACCTTGACCTTGACCTCAGGTCATTTTCAAGGTCATACCAGACTTAACTGAAATTGTCATAGCATTTGTTATTGAGACAAAATCACAGTTTTTTAAGTATGACCTTGAAATTTGACTTGACCTTTCACCTCAAGGTCATTTTCAAGGACATCCAAGATTTAAATTACATTTATCAGCTCTATCGAATGAGCTCATAGTTATAGCAAAAATAATGTTTGACCCTGACCTTTGACCTCAAGGTCATTCACAACGTCATATGATTAGATGATTAACAATAAAGGTCCCATGTCTCTACTACTGAGCGTTATGAGATTTGATGTTTGACGCGTTCCATCATACACTTCTAGGGCAATAACTCTGTCATGAGTTGTCAGATCACTTCGATCCCATGCAATGATTGTGAGTCTTTCGACACTGAACAGTTTCATTTTTACACTTCATCAGCTATCTATTACGGTTTCTGAGTTGACGTGCTAACAATAACTCTGTAAAGAAAAAACTTTCCAAAAGGGACTGTACAAACCGGTTAAGTCTGACCGTTAGTGTTGGTGAGATATCTTATCGATATGTCACGAAACAAAATTTTTCGTAGAGGGTACAAAAAGTGGCGGGAAAAGAATAAAAATAATCATACATAATGCAATAAGGGATTTAGAAAATCCCTTAATAATGTACTCAGTGACAGGTTTAAGTCATATCTGGTTCTGTGCAAAATTCTTTAAAAAATGTCTGATGTTTGCATAAAAATGTTTGTTTCTGAAATCAAAATATAAATGAGTAATTCTAATTCTGTATTTATATAATATCGCTATCTATTATTCAAATCATAGAAAAAAATATCCTTTAAATCTTTGCAATAAAGAAATTTTTGCTGTTAGGTACTTAAAATTTGAAATGGTGATTTCGGAAGTACGAACTTGTACTTCTTGTGGATTTAAGCATTGAAGGGAAAGCCGACTATTAGAAAGTTAAAATTATCACGTTTATAATATGGTTTTGCGTAGTAAATCGTTCCTTCATTGTTTAATTCGAAATAAAGAGCAACCTATAATGCCGACTTAGAATGTCTGTCATTTCAAGCACATTTAGGTAGCAAAATAAACAATCGTGCATTGTTATTAGGAGAACATCATCTTTATAACGGAAGCAGAAATAACAGGTTTTTGACTAATTTTTTCTTTTTTTGTGATAGCTCAAACGAGTAAAGAAATAAATTAGCATGGAAAAGTGCGCATTGGAATGCCGTTAATCTGCTCAAAAACTTGCCAAAAACTGTGGAAGTATTTGATATACAGTTGCAATTTATTTGATCAACAGTGATATTTTGGAAATGATATTATCTGTATCGTTCGTTATCCGAAAATAGATTGAAGAACGATCTTATCGTGAATCGGAATCATTCGTTTTGTATACGGACAACGTACACTTTTTCTAACGGACGAAAAGAGCGTTCTTTCGTTTACCTAAAATGCATTTGCAGGATCTCATCGTGCAATAGAATCCTTCGTTCTGAATACGAACAACACAAGCGCTTTACATCTGTGAGAAAGCGAACCAACGAACGACAAAAGTTACACGAACGCACCTATATACCAACAAAGGACTGTATAAACAGATTTGGTAATACTCCTTTTCTTTTTGTTTCCTTGACAACCACATTCTTCTTTTCTATTTTAATAGTCTCGGACGTACCTAACTATAACAGTATGGCCGACAAAACTGTCAAAATTGAAATTGGAATTTATTTTTATGTATTTATTTTTATTTTTAGTTTAAAGTTTTCATTTTATCATCACCTCAGTGCATAGAAAAATGAGTATCCGACTGCCACGCGCATAAACTTTGTAAACCATGCGTATAATTCATCGTGTGTCTTTATTGGTTATCATGAGGATTTAAGTCTGCCTAAGTCTGCCTAATAAGGGGTCCTTTGAAACGATGAGCAGTAATTCAGACTTTTGAATTTATCTTGTAATAAGCCAACTTCCATGCAAGGCTAAACGTTCGCTTCTCTGTCAATTTACCCTTGCATTCAGCGCTTCATACGTCTATAACGTGACGAAAAACGCTGAATTGTGACGTCAATTAATTTAAAATCTCTCATGACGTTTATTTACTACAGAAGTCAAAAGTAAAAAATAATTTTGTTTGAAACTAAATAATTGAAAGTGACAATAAAGAATAGTAGGAAGAAAAATAATAATTTCGTAAAATATTTGAAATAAGCAAATTTCTTTTTTGTTGCGGATGACTACTAATTGCAAGACCCTCCTATTGTGAGCATGGCTGAATGCAGAGACGTACTCATGTATGAGTATTCATACATCAAAGCGCCTCTGCGACGGAGATTGGTAATAAGCCAAATAACGGTGTCTTGCATATGCTTCTATTGAAAAAAGGTGGGATATGGTTTAAATATTCATTACACAAAAATCTCATATCTACAAGTAAATTCCAAGCAAAGGAACAGCGCTTTGATTGCTGTCCTTCATCGCTAAATCACAGCGAGGCCTTCAACACGGAGTAAAAACTCGCACCTCAATGCAAGTTCAAGACGGCCCTTAGCACCGGTTTGAGCGGAATTCTTTGCTAGATGTCGACGACACTACATCTGTGCATTGAAGAACACACATGCGGGGTAAGGTCAACAAATTCCAGATAACCACGGGCAAAGAAATCTAACAAAATCTGTCATAAGTTGCCCGACAATAATACATACAAAATCAAATACAATGTTTAAACAAACACAGGGCACATCAAGATTTTGTTAAATGACTTGGCGATTGTAAATAGCTTGAATAGGGCAGGTAGTAAACAGATGAACTGCAAGATAATATTTTAAAACTTCTGCACCATTATGAATATCCAAGATTCCATTGCACAAAAGAAAATTTTTAATCAAAGGGGTCCCGCCCCCCTGGGGGCTCCGAGAGACTGGGGCAGCCTGTTGGCTTTTCCTTAATATGAAATGTTTTTATTACTCATGAAAGCATTTGACGAACGTTTTGTAAAAATTTAATATCTGTGGGTCTCGGGAATCCTGAGGATGCTTATCTTTAGTCAATTCACTTTATGAATGTTGTGATTTCGACCCTTTTGTACCTCTGTACATGTGAGTTTTTGTATTTGTATTTATGTTGTGCTTTTAGTACTTGTTTTTAGACCTTGTTTTAAGTTAGTGTTAGTCGTGTATTTGGACTTTTGTTTATAAAGCCAATGTTTTATCATATCAACTTCAGGATTATATTCGACAATAAAAAAGAAAGCATTGGTGACATTTTCATGCCTTTTCATATCGTTCAAGTTGATATATATATATATTATTACTTCCTAAAAATTTTCCTGTTTGAAGTAGTTGAATGAAAAATGTTAAACATGAAAGCAGAATGGACAAGACAATGTCAAATGTCTGAATGTCCAATATTATTTTAATCGTGCAGATCTGAATTGGAAAATTTTCTCTGTTCAAAGTTCTGTTAATTGGTAATACAATATGATCTAGTCTATCTTTGAATACCTTTTATATTATTGAAACTTACCAATAAAATGTTTAACATAGTTGCAGCTCTTCCTGAAATGATGCTTGATTTCAGCCTTTCGTCCGAATGTTACCAATGCTATGTATTCTTCGAATTCTGTACTGGTTACTTTTTGAGCTGCAGTTAAAACAGTCATGCGCTTTGTTCAATTCACAACTTCTTTGTAATATGTTGGCAATTATAACATTACGCTCACAGAACAACTGGACAATGCTTTTAAGGCGCATTGCCATGATCGTTGGTTGGTGGTAATGAATGCAGAAAATGAAAATTTTTTAAAGACAGACATTTAAGAAACCTGTTCACCAAGTTAGAATGCAGTAGTTGAAAAGTGAATTTCGTAAAGCAGCCGTTATAAACTAGGCTCGGCTGTTGGACCCAGCTTTGTTAACAGACCGGGAATATGGACACAGTTGGATAGGGCAAAATTGATGCACAATTCAACTTTTACAGAAATTGGTTTCAATATTTTTAGACACGAATCAATTTAAACCGACAAGTTAATTCTTACATTATGATTGACGACGGAGGTAAAATTGGTAGTAGATGCCTGATGATGGAGAAAATCTTTACTTTTAAATGACCATTCCATTTTAGAAGCAAATTGCTTAGTAGGTTCTGAAAACTAGAATTTTAGGGGCACTCCATCCTTGTTGATAGCCTTGCAGAGACCTCTAGATTTGTAAATTTCATCCGATATTCTCGTTGTGGGGTGAAGTCGTTTG
>JAULBM010291811.1:0-15628 GCA_032357055.1 Geukensia granosissima | reverse complement strand
AGTGATTTCCCTTCTATATTCCATCCATCTGTGTAAGTTTGGTTCAAATCGGACCAGTGGTTTCAAAGTTGCGGAATTACGGAACTGCGAATTCTATAGTCCCCCGCTTTCGCGAAAGGCGGGGGACAATAAATTTCTTAAGCTTCTGAAAGTCGAGTTTGATATATTCATGATAAAGAACAAACGTGTTAAGGCAAAAAAAAAAAAAAAAACAAGAAAAACACAGTTAAACTAAAAGGTAAAACATTTTGTAAAACGGAAATAAAGATCAAAGGCTTGAACTGCACGATCTCTTTATAAAACCAAAACAAGGAAGATTATGTATCACACTTATAATCCGAGTTAGGCAAAACAAGAAAAGTACTTTTATGCAGGTGACTAACATGTCAAACAAGTCTGACAACTGGGTTGGTGAATACTCTCGGGGTCCTTTGGCATCTACACAGTGTTTTCAAAATACATGATAACAAATAAAGTTTCACTATATTTTATTGCATCAATATAAACACTTCTATGGGTGCCCTCTAATCAGCAGTGTTGAACCCAAAACATTGGAAAGTCAAAAACCAAAAAAGTCAAAGAATAAGTAATATCCAAGCAAATAGAATGCCAAATCCATGGTAAGGAGTTCAACATGATACCTTAAAAGGAATTAACCCTTCCTTAAGTTAAATGAATACCGCCATATCAAGCGGAAGGGGTTGTTTTATAAACACGACGGGTGCCACTAGTGGAGCAGGAGTTGCTAACCCTTCCGGAGCACCTGACCTCAGATTGGTTTTTGTAGGGTTCGTGTTACTCCAGCTTTAGTTTTCAGTGTAGTGTTGTGTGTTCTATGTTTGTCTTTCGTTTCATTTTGTTGGCCATGGTCTTGTCTGTCCTCGACTTAACGATTTCTGTCTGCCCCTTTGGTATCTACGAATTCCTTGGCCTACTATTTCGATTGCTTTGGATTTGAGTACTTCTTTAGATCTCGTACTTCCTATGTTTTGGTTGTTATGCTACTAATGAGGAGTATCTCCTTAAAAGTACACATAGTATATAAAAATTCACCAAATTTATTCCACATTGGATAACTTGTTTATAACCGAACCAAGAAAAGTGAGCTCAGATGCTCTGGAATAGAAATCAGCTTAAGCCCCTGCTACATGGGTGACACCCGTCTTGTTCCTCGGTGATTTAATCTGTGGGTTATGTACATGTAATGCGATTAACACACAAAAAAAAACGTTGTTGAGAGCGTATTCAAAAAGATCAACAAAATTTGTCATCCAATTCAGAAAGAAGTCTAAAAACAACTTGACCTTAAAACAGATTATCAAGATAAACAACCTAACAATCTGGGCTGAGCGTTCTCAGTAAATTTCAATATATAACATATAAGCCAAATAGGGACACATAATTATATTGTATATGAATGGACATAAATGTTACTATGCACCTTATTTTGCGGATGTTGTTGGTCGTTTTATATTGTATTTCTATCTGGTCGGTATTGGGCCTTTTACAGCTTGTCGTAGGGCATAGATATTTTTTTGAAGACCTTAGGACAATTTGTAGATATTGTGATTTACACTTTTAGACGGCTGTCTTCTGGACAATTATATCACATCTTCTATTTCTATACTGTGGGATTTTAAAGATAATTCCACAATCATTGCAGTTCGTATGCATATTTTTGACATATTTTCACAGCAGGCCAATAACTTTGGACCAACCATATGAATTACTTATAGAATAATATCGTGATTTCCGTGTAATATGTCCCAAGTTTTGAAGGCATAATGCCCTCTAACCTTGGGACATATTTTGGCATATTACACGGATTACACAATATTGTTGTTATTATTACTCGGAATGTTTTTTTTTCATTCTCAATCAAAATGAGAAAACCCCGCTCATTAATTATCACGTGATTTTTCAAAGACCGCCTTATACAGGCATATTACATGGATTAGCGTTTAATATGCGTTCACAAATTATATCAACACTATTTGTCCTTTGTAAAAAAAATGTAAAAATAGTAGAATCGAAATTCTAATGAAAGACTCTTGCAGGAAGAGTAATAATAAGTAATACATAAGTGTGATAAAAGTGATCTATACATAACGATTTACATATTATGTTTCGCAGAACTAAATATTTTTACAAAAAGAATGTAATGATAATTAGACATAAGATAAGGTTTACATCGAATATCTGTAAAAAAAAAATTAAGTTTACTAATATGGATAAATGTTTGAATTTTATTATGCTATATGTAGATTTCAAGAGGTAACCTCTCTTTAAAAGAGTTAGTACCAAAACGTAAATGTTTTCCCAGTTACAAAAATAGTTTATACGTTTAAAATCCTGTATTACTAGTATACTAATGTCATGGCATCAAATAACTTCGTGTTTATTGAAGTATAAAATCATCAGATATACTGTGTTTGATGACATCTTGTGTTGAGAGGCTTGATGTTCTATCATCTGGAATCTCACACTGAGCTTTCTTTCAGTAACTTCAGAACATTTATTATAGACGTATCTATTGTTCGAAAGAATTTATGTTAAGTATATTCATTGTAATTGCGGTACTCGGATTGGGTGACTTTCTGTTTGATTTTTGTAGCTCTGCTTTTGTTTTCTTTGATTTGTCCTTTGAACACTCGTTGGGGGTTTGGGATCCCACAAAACCAGTTTTACCTTACCACATGTCTCATATGCCTGTCCCAAGTCAGGAATTGTGGTTATAGCTTTGTGTTTGTTTTATTGTTCTGTTAAATGTACATTTTTGATAATATGCAGGTAAAATTAGTATTATTTTACGCATACCGGACTTTTTATTTGGGGCGATTTAGAGATTTTCACAAGGATTGGTATTCCAACATTTTGAAGGCCTTGTGGAACCTCTAGATTTGTAAATTCCTCTGTTTTTCTTGTGGTTGGAGAGCACTCTCTCTTTAAGATTTACCCCATATCTTTTGATTTTCATATTCATGAAGTCCATGTCAAAATGTTTCTGTTAATCTTTATCAAAAGGAATTCGAATATACCAAATTGGGCAGACAGAAATCGTTAAGTCGGAAGACAGACAAAACCATGGCCAACAAAATGAAACGAAAGAAAAACATAGAACACACAACACTACACTGAAAACTAAAGCTGGAGTAACACGAACCCTATAAAAACCAGGGTGAGTTAAATGACTAGATATCAATAATTCCTTCTGATGTGTGGTGAAAATACAAGTTTATTCTTGATTTTTATTGTGTTTTTAATTTTGCATTATGCAAAAGATTATCAATTTGATTTAGAAAAAATGTGATAAAAATTGGAAAAGGGGTGATAAATTTTCATGGGGCTGTCTGCTGACTTGACGATTTTTGTTTACCTATTAATTCTCTTTAAATTCCTTGAACGGTCAAACAAATGTTGAAGTCTTTCTACGTGAGGTTCTCATTAACAGAAAGAAAATACATATGACATGTGTCAGTTAATAAGAATAAATCAATTATCATCATCTGTATCGATCCCAGCACTGCAATTTAATTAAATATTTCATTTCAAGTAAAATGTCGATGAGTTTAATTGTATCGGTGTTTGTGTAAACGTTAAGAAATGTTAAATAAATATGTTAAAAATTTAAAGACGCCTGTCGTTTTGCTTATAGATCTGTTCTGAGAACAGCAAAACAAATAAATGTATATAAATCGTTGTTAATAGGTTGAACTTTGAGCACCGCTTTCTTATTTGTATCCTATAATTAGCTGCTGCGAACAAATCTATTGGAAAGCAACACGGTAAAAAACCAAACTCATTTAAGGTATATCATAAATGAAACTTTCCGCAGAAAGACATTAAATACCTTGCCGAAATGTCATTATCAAGCTTTAAAAAACCAATATATATGCCGGATGCTATTTTGGTAGGGAACCATTAAAGGATCATTTCACTAAAGTTTGATTCTAACTGCCACTGCAGTAACCAGTGAATAAATGTTAGGATCCTATGTTGTTCAGCTGTGACAGCTTTCGTCGATGGCAGAGGGAAATATTTCTGAATACAATTTTTGTAGGAGATTTGAGGTGGGTCAGCTAATTAGGTGGCGGGCTGAGCTGTGCTGACAGGGCAAACATTTGCTTAACCAGTGCGAATGTACTGTATCCGGAGTGCTTCTTTTGCTATATTTGAACCTTGACTTCTTATGTTTTGGTTCTAATGCTACTGATGAGAAGTTACTCCTTGAAATGTACATATAGCATACCCAAATTTTCCATATTTATTTAACATTGGTAATTTTGTATTTATCTTTGATGGTTTTTAAAAATAATTGAAGACTTATTTGGTCGAAATACATTTTTTCACACCTGTAGATTTAGGTGAAATTAATTTTTTCTATAGATTAGGTTGATTGTCGTGTTTTATGAATATTTTTACACTTTGTAATTCAGGCCCTTTTACGGCTTCCATATGGCATAATGGAAGTTTAAATTCCAACGTTATTTGGAAGATGGCTGCCTCATGGAAAAAAATATGCCACATTTCCTTTTTGTGTTTTTGAAAGAGTGATAAAGATATTGTTTATAGGATTTGAAGGTTAATTTGTTAAGTAAATTGATGCATTGTCGTATGTTTGCTTTGTTAATATAAGTCATGTACAACCCAATTTGTCTATTATTATACAAAATAAAGCTTAACCAATTCCTGTTCAAATGAATATCATTGGTATATTTAAATCATCATAACTATATGAAACGTTCTGATCGAAAGGCACAAATCCATATTGCAAACTAAACAAAAAAAAAAAGAACAGCAGAATTCTTCTTTGAAAGAACTTTGAAGTCAATAATTATTCGAGCATTTGCTTTTCAGGATAAGACTGGAATTTGTGTCTCGTCAACGTCCTGAAAAAGAAAAGATATTTTCTTAAACAGTTAAGACCACGCTTAATTTAAATTTTAGTGTATTGGATTCTATACCATGAAATATTGGAGCAAGCGAATTTTTTCTTATTTTTTATTTTAAAATGTAATCTCAGGCAGAAGAAGATTGAAAAAAAAATTCTGGAATAATTTAATTTTACAATTTTGAATAACAGATTTTGTGGCGGTATAAAGCTATTTATGACATTGCAGATTTTTTGATGCTCCACATATATTGACATCGCTTGAGCTGTATGCTCTTAATAATTTTTGGATTTTGGAATGTATGTTGGCAAGAATCAGTTTTCATCATTCACTGTAATTTAACAAATTCCCTCAAATCATTTATATTAGGCTTACCAGAGTTCGTAAAGTCAGAAATTTATACTTTATTTGGTGCATAAATATAACTAAAAATTCATAAAAATTTTACTTATCTTATTTTTTGGCCCCTAGAGTAATGAAGCTTAACCAAAAAAAAAAACGCTTTACACGCAGTTAAATTTGCATTTGAGGGTTTGTTATAAACAGATGTAAGATATGAATCGTGTCTTCTTGCATACATTCCATATTTTTTCTTTTAAACATTACAGTTTAATTAGTTTTTTTTTAAACATTACAGTTTATTTAGTTTTTTTTAAACATTACAGTTTTATTTTTTAACATTACAGTTTATTTAGTTTTTTAAAAACATTACAGTTTAATTAGTTTTGTTCAAAGGTTTCATTTGTTATTTTGTGTGGCTTCAGAAACCTGTTTCTCTCTTTAGTGAATGTTATTTTCTGAATGTACGCACGCATAGGTTGCACAAAGTCTTGGTCATTAGATTATTAGTAATTTAAGTTTAATTAAAGTAATGTTTTTACAATGTTATCACATTCTTATTTGCGTGAAAAGTTTCATGGACAAAATATGACAAATGAACAAACTGATAAAAATATTCCACTTTGTCATCACATTGATTTGTTGATTTGCGATAATGAATGTGGGCAGAACAAATTGAATTTAGTTCTTTTTTGACGAATCCTTTTTTTGTTAAACAAATTGACTTTGTGACTGAAAACAGGAATATTATAACCGAATCCATCACCCGATTCTTAGATTTTTATTCCTTTTCCCTGTTTTTGACCATTCGTAAAGTAAATCATCAATGAAACAGTAAAGAGATGAATATCCGTGTATTTTCGAAAACTGAACAGCCCACCGATGATGTGTGTTAGATATCCATAGGGTCCCATGGAAAATATCCACAGTTCATTCAAATCTACAAGTTCGTAAAGAAACTTTATTAAGTTCTCATGTCAAAACTGACTTAAGTTCAGCGTGGATTTGAGTGCTTCTTTTCCTCTATTTGAATCTTTGACTTCCTATGATTCGGTTCTAATGCTACTGATGAGAGGTTACTCCTTGAGATGTACATATAGCATACCTAAATTTTCCATATTTAGTTAACATTGGTACTTTTGTATTTTCAAGTCCTTTTCAGAGAATTTATTATGTTTAAATAGAAAATTAAATCTAACTCCTAGTTTGTACCTTTATTTTGCTTGCCATGAGGGCTCTGAAAACAGTTGCACAAACTGGATACAGAATAAAATAAAATAAAATTCATACTTCATTTCACAACAATCCATACATTCAACCTGGGTGAATCATTCGCTCAATGCGATATTTTCTGTAAACTGTTTCTTGATAATTATATTAATGCTTTACTTTGGTCATTTTTCGAAAACCAGAAGAAAACCTAAAATCGAGTGCCGGGTGCAGTCAATAATATTGCAGATGCGACAATATCGGTTTCAACGAATGGCATTCGGGACAAAAAGGTGGAGGAAAATCATATGAACTATAATTGAATTTGGTTGGGCCTTAGTTCATCAGATTCCGTTGTCAGGTATGGCCTTAGTACATCAGAGTCCGTTGTCAGGTATGGCCTTAATTCATCACAGTCCGTTGTCAGGCATGGCCTTAATTCATCAGATTCCGTTGTCAGGTATGGCCTTAGTTCATCAGAGTCCGTTGTCAGGTATGGCCTTAGTTCATCAGAGTCCGTTGTCAGGTATGGCCTTAGTACATCAGCGACCGTTGTCAGGTATGGCCTTAGATCATCAGAGTCCGTTGTCAGGTATGGCCTTAATTCATCAGAGTCTGTTGTCAGGTATGGCCTTAGTTCATCAGAGTCCGTTGTCAGGTATCTCAAAGAAACATTACAATTTGATATGCATTACCTTTTTTGTACACCCAGTATTAATACTATTTCCTTCTAAAATAAATATTATTACTAAATTGTTGTAAATAACATATATCTGAATCAATATTTTTTTACTTTCAAATTATTAGCTATGTATAGATATTTTCTGAATATTGGATTCATTTATTGAATATATTTATATTTATAAAAGGGCGTATGTAAATCGTGATAACTTGTGCCCGATTTATCGTTAATTTTAACATTAAGATAAATTTATTCTATATATTTATTTACAGAACGGAACTTTTTTTAAAAGAATTTTCGTTTCTACAGTTAGTTATTAAAAAAGCAAAAAAAGAAGCTGTTTGATTGTTTCAGTGGTTGTTTATAATACAACAAAGGGTATACATTTTTTACTTATTTGACCGATAGTTATTACATTTGAATATCATCACGCAATTAATTTCTGGCCCTTTGACAGCCCGCCTGGGGTATGGACATGTGCCTAATTTCGAAGGCATTAGGACACTCTGTAGAAAGTTTTGGATGGTTGTCTCCTAGACATAACGTCTCCTTTTTTCTATACATTGGAAATTTTATTTTCCACAAAATTGACCGACAAGGGCACAACTGCATGCATGTGCTCTCATATATATATTTCACAAAAAGTTCACTTATATATGCTACCAGGGGTAAGCATGATTGTTAATGAGACAGCCATTCAGCATAATCTACAGGGAATTTCTGCTACGATTGACCAAGATTCGCAGCGTAAAGGAAACTTAACTGACAAGACACCAATGAGCTTCAAAAGCGCGACAGGTCTCCTCATACCTAGTGCAGATACGTTTGCTGTAATATTTTGTTGTAGTTCATAAGAAAAGTGAAAGAAAACCGAAGGGCCAGACAAACGGGCAAAAAGTCGACAGACACGACAATCTAGAGGACATAAACTAGATGGAACATAGTACATATACATATTGAAATAAAAAACAAACATACAATTATGTACAATGAGGACCCCATAAAAAACGGAGATGAACTCAGGTGGTCTGGAAGGGTATGCGGTTCCTGCCGTTAGAGATACCATCTGCATTGTCCATTTTCCCATCCGGTTTTAGTAATTTCAGGATAAAGAAAAAGGTTTCATCGGATCATAAGCTCCAGGCGGAGAAATCGACACAGAGTGTATTTGTTTTACTCCGCAATTTCACAGAAAACTTCTATGTTCATCTGTGAAACGGATATTCAATACACACAGACAAGATTATGGTATAGATCGTACCGTAAGATAATTAAATATATTTTTATATTTCATTTTAGTTTCTGTAATGATATGTGCTAGTATAATATTTGGCACATTCCCTAGGTAATATGCCTCCTGAGGAGATAGTGGGCGTTCCTACTAATAAAATGTCTTCCGTTGCAGCATTCGTCTAAAGCAACTATTTAACAGCGAATTTTAAGAAAAGCAAACAACCTTTGAGTAACAAAAACAAATTATACGACAAGTGCTTAGAAATTCATATATTAATTATAATAAATCGTTAATAATAATAATAATAATAATAATAATAATGCGTGGTTTAGTTGTTTGCTTTTATTTATATTTGGGATCAGCAATGTATATTGGAAAGATACGGTTTACATATATTTTAGTCTGCAGCAAGTTATTTGATCCTTAGTCTGTATCAAGTTATTTGATCCTTAGTCTGTATCAAGTTATTTGATCCTTAGTCTTACCACAAACAAAATAACTGTAATACGGTAGGGCATTCTCTCCATTCGCCTGCACGTAATTCCCTGTTTTCCAATATTTGGCGTACCTGATGGAGGTTAATCCAAAAAGCTATTTTATCTAAAATCTGTTTGAAAAAAGATAGTAATGCAAGGTACGATTTTGATAAGAACATGGAAATTAACAGCTTGACACCTGTACATCTTCCCATGTTTGGCCCCGAGCGTGTCTAATGAAGGTAAATTTTAAAAAGATGTGAATTATTTCTTTCTGGCATAAATTTCATATTACTTCGTTTAAATATATTTTTTTTTCAAAATTAATCATATTTATTTAACATTTGTAGTAAACTTGTATATTGCATAATTTTATTAGTCTACCGACCTTTCACGGAGCTGTTCAATTAGCAAAACGACAGGCGCCTTGATACGTTTGACACAAATAAAACTACAATTTAAATGCATCTAATTCTATTGATATTAAGTGAATACAAAATTTAATTGCAATAATTTGATCGTTACAGATGATGGCAATCGAGTATATTTTTATAAATCAAAATGTATGTTGTGTCTGTAGTATTTTGCTGTTGTGCAGTAGTTTTATATATATAATTCCAAAATTTTTGTTACCAAATAAACAAAATTCTGTGAAATGCGATACCCGCAAAGTAGGTTACATATATTTAATTTAATTTTTTATTTATTTTAAGACACAAACTCCGGAATAATCAGTCATTTTTGCCAAACTTCCTGTTCACAGGAGAAATGACCCGAAGCATTGAAAAAGTTTTTAATTGCAATATAAAGCGTTTTCAAATTTTACATTTTGTAACACAATAATAAGTTCTTGTAAAAATGCTTTTTAATAATCGTTTGTTAATAATTCATCACTTTTTCTTGTATACTTTCGTCATTTCGACAAAATGAATGGTTTAATTTGACTATTTTGACAAGAATTTAACATTTTCGGTAAAAATACCCAATTTTTGGAGGTGCTTTGTTCAATATAGATATATGATCGCACAAACACATCAGGAAGATATTTTAACCAAATATTTGTACTTGATAGATCTTTAATTGTGCTAGGTATGGATGTGATGATTTTGTGCGATCCATATTAAAATCGACAAAATAGTATAAAATATTGCATCAAATTGATTAAGTTCTTAGTATTTCCACATTTAAAGCATTATCTATGTGTTATGTGACCATTGTAGAACTAATAAAACAAAAATTACTGTTTAATTTTCTTTTTATCGACATTTTTCAATACAAAATATATCAAATAATAGATATTAGCAAATTTTCATTATTTAGCCATATTCTTAGGCCAAAACGACCCTCGTCTTTTGCACATGAAATTACATTTTTAACAAAATGTTAAATTCAATTATTGAATTATTTTTAGGATTTACGGATGGATTACTTTTTGCACAATTCTTTTGTAGACTAGTACTGAAAAGGTACCAAAAGGCAGATAAAAATCGTTCAGTCAGAAGGTGGCTAAGACCATTGCTATTAGAAGGAAAAAATGAAAAAAATAGCAACACACAAAGTACAACACAATTAGCCCTGAAGTTCCGTTGAAGTGGCAGCTCCTTATCCAATAATGACACTCTTCGTGTTACTAGTTGTCATGTGAATGATAAATCATAGATTTGTGATTAACTTATAATTATAGTATAGAAAGATCCGTGATGTGATTCATAGACCAAAAATGGACATAAAAACGTAAAGTAAACTGATAGAAGATTGGTAAGACCATGGTCGAAAGCTAACGAACAAACGACATAGAAGACAATGGCCACCAGAAGAAGGAACAGAGGACATACAAAACCATGGTAAAACGATGACTGAACAGATGATAAGAAAGGGAGATTGTGATCTTCTTTGCTGACTTTAGTGGTAGCCGTCGTAGTATTCGCATCTTTAGCTGATAGTTGTTCATAATTAATATCAAATCGGGAAGGGAATACAGCATAATGTGATTTTGACATTGGCTAGATAGCCGTTTTCAATTGAAAGATGAAAATTAATAAAGTAGTGATGATAGTTGTGACATGTTTTGAAGAAATGACATAAATCTTTGCAGAAGAAAACGTTTATTAAAGTATTTTTGCAGCTAGAACAATCTATCAACGCAATACTGCTGGGAAGGACAAACCCTGTAAAATCAACTTTACGATATACTTTATATGCAGATGCGGCTAGGTGATGTAACAAATGAACAGAAAGTTAACAATTAGAACCTCTTGTCGTAAATCTTCGTTTTCAACTTGCTCTAAATACTAATTTTAGAGATCAGCATGTATAAAACAGACATATCAGTTTTTGTACTCAAAATAACAAAACTGAATTGAACTGGTTCGCTTAAATGGCGATGTTTTGTCAGTGAACAATCATTGCTAGATTTAGTAATCATAACACCAAAATGGAACACAAAAACATAAAAATCATACCTGAGGTATTTATTTATTTATAACATGTCTAAAAAAGGAATTCGAAGATACCAAAGGGGCAGACAGAAATCGTTGTCGGAAAACAGACAAGACCATGACCAACAAAATAAAACGAAAGGCAAACATATAACACACAATACTACATTGAAAACTAAAGCTGGAGTAACACCAACCCTACAAAACATAGAGTGAGTTCAGGTGTTCCGGATGGGTAAGCAACTCCTGCTCCACGAGTGGCACCCATCGTGTTACTCATTAGACAAAGCCTTGTACAGTCACGATCGATGTTAGTCACAAACGGTTTGGGAACGGATTTGTATTCTCGACAGTGGAAAAATATCCATTGTCATTTTTGGCATGGATATTTCGAACCGGTCAAACAAATCATGTCTAAGACTTCCGATAGATTGGGTATTATTAACTTTTCTTTATACGATGGCAATGGTTCTGCTTCCTTTCATACGTCATTAATGTGTCGCAGTTGATACTACAAACTTATATTCTATCTCCACAATGATAAATTCGTTGAATAAATAAAATGGCCTGTTTTTGGACTAGATTGAACCTAAATTATAAATAGCGTATTCTGCAAATGTAAGATGACAAACACAAGACCAAAGACTTTAAACGGTACAACGGTGGCAATTTAAATATTTTCTAAAAAACGAAACTCCGACATTTCCAAATTAAAAATTGGCTCTGACTGTATTGTTTTCGGTATTTTGTTTCAAATACCTATATTTACCAATGAAGTAATTTCAGAAAATACACAATTTGCACTAATTAATCATTCTATATTATTGTGACGTCATCTAGCTACAATTTTCACAAATTTTGCAACATCGGAAAATGAAACTAAATGAAGTAAAAAGCCTTAAAATTGAAACATTTGTGATCTGTCGGATTAGATTGTTTTGAATTTTTTTTTTACATCTTTTGACATTGATAACTCTATAAATTGCACTATACTTCACTTTATCTGAAAATTGAGAAATTCCAATTTGGCTTGGATTGTTACTGATATTATAGAAATTCTACTGTCAACATGTGATGTTTAGATATTTGTTTCAAATTAGGTTTTCAAAACTTTGAACAGCGTCTCGCAAAGTGGATACTCGGGTATACAATCAAGCAGTTCGTAAGATTATGCCTATATCAAGAAGAGTTCATCAGAAAAAAAATTAAAAAAGAAAGTGTTTTATTATGCTTCAATAATGCAAAACTTGCATGTTTTCTTATGCGCCAATAATGCAAAACTTGCAGGCAACACTTGGTTGAATTCACTATAAAACTGCTTTTGAACACTTTGGTAAACAAAATGAAAATTCTCATTTTGCATAAATTGTTTTTGTTTAGACAGTTGATGCTTCTGTGTTTAAGCTGAATGCTTAAAATGTAGTTATGATCATAAGTGAAAAGGACTATTTTATAACGGTGAGGCCCAATGTGGGGATTTTCATTCTGTAATTTTCTTTGCTTGAAAAAGTCAGTAAATTTCTTTTAAATGTCATTTCAAAGAAACTGGTAGGCTGGGGATTACAAAATAAAAAAATGATAAATTCTTTTCTGACAAGTCGCCAGATTGAAAATCGAATGAAGCAAATTTGGAACCAAAAACTAGAAATAAATTCAACCTAGTTAAAAGGCAACTTAATGGTTTTTTCTGCATGGGCCAGGAAAAGGGAAATGCTTTAATGCTTTGTGGTCCCACTGTTGCCTTTCTTGGGAGAGGGTGGGGTATACCTAAAATTTAATGTTTATGACATTAATTTTTTTGTAACAAACTTCGACTGGTTTTTCTATAAATTGTTTTGTAATTTTTGTGTTCAATCTATGATTTTGATTTCATTTTTTTTCACAAACCAAAATGTTTAAGCGAATTAATGTATAAATTTCCAACAAAAATTGTCAAACTAATTTTGGGGTTATGTTCTGGTTAATATGAATACTGAATTATAAAAACAAGATACACAATATAAACACCTCTACATACAAAATACAGTTTTTGACTATGTTCTAGAACAAAATATAAAAATATGAGTTGTGATATAATTGAGACAGCCAGTCACCAAATAAAAGTCGAAACTAAATTTCTAAAAGCCCCATGATGGACCTATAATGAACAAGAATAACAACTTCATGTAATATGACTTGGTTAACACTAGTAATATGGCATCCAAGCACTTTTCCGTGTGGCCAAAGGTGATAATATAAAACATATACAATAGTTGACATATATTTCTGAAATTTCTTAGATTTTTGTAGTCTTGTTATATATAGTCTAGTATTTGTTCTGCCATCAAATGCTTCAAGCAAATGCAAGACAACTGTATCCAGAAGTTTTACCGGGTATACAAATCTGATTTTGTAGACAATTATGGTATGCACAGTTACCCACAAGCGTCTGCAATAAAGACGTTAATCAATTACAAACATAAACTATAGACATTTTCACTTATATGCAATAAAATACTAGCATACCTAAATTTTCCATATTTATTTAACATTGGTAATTTTGTATTTTGAAACCACTGGGTCGATACCTCAGCTGGTGGAAAATTGGTCGCCGAGGATATTCACCAGCCCAGTTGTCAAAATTGTCTGACATGAAATTTATCCTACAATGTTTTACATAAATTTGCTAAAATTCTAAAAACACTAAAAAAGGAAAGCCCTAATAAGAAATGCACTTAGTAGATGTCCCTGCCGTCGGATTTGGCTTCCCAATTCGATTGGTTTGGATTTGAGTGCTTCTTTTGCTATATTTGTATCTATGTTTAATCTATATTTTGACTGTTATGTTTCGGTTCTAATGCTACTGATGAGAGTTACTTCTTGAAATGTACATATAGCATACCTAAATTTTCCATATTTATTTAACATTGGTTATTTTGTACACTAAGTATGTTTAATCGCAGTAACTTTAGTTAGCCTTTCATCATTTCATCGCTCAACATAATAAACTTAATTGGCTGATTATTGTCACAACTGATGCCAATCCAAATGTATTTGTAGTTCTTCGGATTTTTTGTGATAAAACAGTACGAGCGAGCGAAAATTTTTGTTTATATTGTTTTCTTGAAATTGCAAAATTATGGAGCGCAACCTCAAAAATTAATGCAAAAACAACAGTATAAATATTTTCTCTTCGTGTTTATATTTTTTAGGAGCGATGGACCAATTTTCCATTTTAATATCTAGGAATAACAGTGAAAATTTCTAAAAAGTGAGAAAAAAAATGAAGCGAGTAAAGTTTTTTTAAATTTTGAACCAAAAATATTAGAAGCGAGCGAATCCGAAGAACTATGGATTTATTTGGAGTGGCCTTATTTTCAGCATATTTTATTGATCGGGCCTTTTACAGCTTACGTTGAAAGCAATAGGTAACTTTGTAATTTAAACTATTTGGATGACCGCCTCATAGACAATCAAACAACATGGCCTTTTTATACTGAGGGGCAAATGATTACTTCTTCTTTTTTTTATATTCAAAGTGTTTACTATGTATGCCTGTCGTATCATTTTGTTGACAATGTTCTTGTCTGTCTTCTGACTTAATGATTTATGTCTGCCCCTTTGATATCTGCGAATTATTTTACGATTGAATTACAAGGTATTCTACCAAAATGTTCTATTATATCAATAAGATATAAAAATAGGAGATGTGGCATGATTGTCCATGACACAGCCACCCACAAAGTGACAGTAGAATTTTAACTCTACACAATTGTATCGGTGCTGAACATTTCAGGAAGTTTCATTTTCGAATATATATTTTGTTCCGTGATGTAAGAGTAATCATAAAATTAAAACTTTATATCAAGAAGATTTGGGTATATTCTCCGGCTGTGATGTTTTCTTGTTTCTCTCTACTTATTTGCAATCCTTCAATTGTTGGTTTTATCTTTAATTTATCTGTAGGGCATTTATCAATATGCCAAACCACATGCTACACGAGGAAGATCAATACGGCAACTAATGCTTCGATCACAATTTAAGCGTTCGTCTAAGAAATCTAGTTCGAACATGTTAGCAACAAAAAACAACATCAACCTGGCATTGCTGCTTTTTTGCCTTATAGATTTGAGGTATATGATTTTGGGATTTCATAGATACGGAACAATTGTTGGTCCGCAGGTCGAGTGCATATGTATTTAATATCAATATAAAAATAGGAGAATTGCATTGTTGTCCATGAGACAGCCATCCTACAAATGACTGTCGAAATCAATCTTCTACGGATGCCATTGAGGTCTTCAATTATGCACCGGATTCCATAACGTAACGAAAGCTGTAAACGGCCCCAAAAATACAAAATGGAAAACTATACATAA
>JAULBM010291800.1:0-15629 GCA_032357055.1 Geukensia granosissima | reverse complement strand
AGTAAAACTGACCGCCGCGATATGACTGAAATATTGTTGAAAGTGGCGTTAAACCCCAATCAAACAAACAAACAAAGCAAAGACCATTATTATACATTTTAAATAACATGAATCAGTTAATATAACTACTCTTAAGTTTTTAGAAACAATCATGATTATATTTATACACGTCCATTAGCAAGACTTAAAATAAATGACACTTCTGACAAAGCAACTTACATGATATTAGTAGATGTATTTTTTTCTTGATTTATAAGAAAGAATATGGAATACTAGTATATGCCAGAAAGACATGATCCACATCTTAAACATTTTTAACAAATATTCAAAAGCTATATTTAATTGTGTGTTAAGTGCTTTTCTTGATTAAATTTCATTAGACAAGCTACGGGGCCAAAATAGGAAGATCAGTGAAACGTTATCTGTTTCTTGATAAGGGGGTACCATACACCTAAGGGAAATAACTCTGAAAGATCATCTAAACGTTTTAATCAAGTAATATTTATATTAAAATTTATGCATCTCAGTGATCAAAATTTTTGATTATGAAATTACTATAAATCTATTGAAATTATTCCAGAGAAATGTGTGGTTCAAATTTCCTAAAATTTTCATGTTTTCCTTCTTTCATAAAAGTAAATGTCTAAACAAAATATAAAGAAAATTAAACGAGTAGAATTTATTTTATTGATGGTGTAGGGAACCCTCTTTAATTCATGAACCAAATGAAATATACAGTTTATGATGTGTAGAAAGATGATAAGCCAAATATTAAGATAACAATCAGGGAATTATACAAATAATAATGTTGGAAAGATGTCTTATACAAGGATTTTTATTATAAGGTTTTAGAAGAGACAGACCTGGATGATGATGGAATGTTGTCCTATATAGAGTTTGAACATGTTATATCTAGATCTCCAGATTTCCTCAAGTAAGTATATTAATTATCCCATTATCTTCTTGTATTCAGTATTCATTAATGATTTAGGTATTATATCCATTTCTTGCATGATCTGATATTTGAAGTATAAAACAAGACTTTTACATTTATCACTGAGTGATAAAGCAGATACTGGCATTTGATTGGCCTTTCCTATGATTAGATTAATTTTTGGGACATTTCTATTGGCTATTCGAGTAAAGTCTTGTGCTGCAAGATCCTTGTTTTCTGGGCATACATTCCAAAACAATAGGCCATACAAAATAATATAAATTTTTAGAGAGACAGGTTTCACAACTCATGGCAGATGTATATTGGTTATCAACACTTGTTATTTAAGTTCAAAGGGGCCCATTTATTATTTATTTTGATATTAAATAAATTGAGTTGATAACCCGTGATATATAGTTCAACTAGTGGTGAAACCTATATGTATATGTTTTTTCTTCAACCAACTTTTGACACCTTAACTGTTCAGAATTTAAAGATACATGTATTGCATTTGTTATATTTATGAATTGCTAATTTATACTTATCTGTGTCTTTGTTTTTACCTGCGTCACCAATGGCGGAAGCAGGTCTAGGAGTCGGTTCGGTCCATCTGTCCGTCCTTCCTTCCCAATAAGCTTGTCATCCCAACTACTCTGAAACTACTGATCAGATTTTCATGAAACTTGGTATGTTGATAGGGCATCATATGTAGTTATGTATATTGCTATGAAATTTTGATCCCCTCATTTTGTGGGAGTTATGTCCCTTGGAACTTAGAAAATACTCATAAAGGACCTTGTCTTCTCAACTCCCAACTATCCAACTCTGAAACTACCCAACCAAATTCAAGGAAACTTGGTTTACAGTAAGAACATCATATGTAGTTGTGCATATTAGAAGGAAATATTGATCCTTTAAATTTTACGGAAAGTAATGCGAGCAAGGCAGGTGCAGACATCATTAGGTCTCACTTGTTATTATGCTAAAATACAGTAACTGAAACATCAAGATATATAAGGAAATAATTTGAAATTAAACATTCTAAAATGTAAAATATTTTTGTCTCCTTTTCTTTTATATAAATATAGGAAACTATTTTTTCATATAACATACATGTTTGGGGTTGTTACAATATTTGTAATTGGTTTATGGTTCTAGTTGTTAGATTTTTGCAAATATAATTTATACATGGGTTGGAAACAGAAAAAGAAGTTTTTTTATTTCTGGTTCCTAGTGAGTGTAACTGGATTATATAACTAAAGTTTACTTAGATATTGTTGTGATACTTCCAATAAAACATTCATACAATTTTTATTTATTTTAGTACATTCCATATCAGAATATAGCTGAGAGAACAGTTTTAGAACAGAAACAATAGATGATAATACAGAGCAGTGACCAAACCATATTTAGACAGTTCTAGTTGTTTTAGGTTTCAAATCACATTTATTGATATCTACACAACTGTATAAAATATTCCTATTATTCTGTGAGGTGAAATAGATATCTATATGTTCTTTTAGAGGGTAACCATACGTTGTATTTCATTCCATATTTTTGTTGATAGTTTAATAATTGAATTACAGAGAAGATTTTCAAGGCATCATGTTTTAAAATAATATTTAATATAATGACTTATTCTGACACATTAAATGACTGTTATATTTCTATAGAGCTGATTGATACACATTTCCATCTACCTTTTCATATACAATTTACCACCTTAAAGTTTTATTTTACAAAAAGTCTATGCAAATGGTATTGTGAAAAATTTTATCAAATGTCTTATGTAACAGAAATATATGCCTGCATCATGTCCACATTTACAAATAATGAAGATTTTAAACTTTCACCAGCATTAGAAATTAAATACTGAAGCTTATCATAACATATGATCTGAGCGTCAAGAAGCCCAAGAATAAAATATACAGATGCCACCTTAAAAGCCAGTGCATACAGCACACACAGAGTTTTGTATGATAAACACCAACATAGGTGACATTTCTTTGAATTTTGCCAGCAGTCTGTCAGCAATCTCCAAGGTCATGATAGAGGATTTTTCATACAAAATTATATGTATTTATAGTAAAAAAAAACTCCAAAGCTGGTGAAATTTCTCTGACTTTCTCTATCACCGAATCTCTGAAGTCAGACCTGAGTGGTTTTCATACTAAACTCTCTATATTTTCTGTAATATTTAATGGAACATCCTTAACAATCATTAATAATAACAAAAATATCTTAAAAGGTTTTTAACTAGAATACTGCCTGTAGTTCATGGACCATACCTCCAGTAAACAGAAGAATTAAGAGTTAATTTTGAGTACTTATTTAAAGGCACAATCACATGTGCTATATCAAACCATAAACAAGCACATGTGCTATATCAATCCATTACTCTTTTGTTTAACTTCAAACATACCAATCTGAACCAAATACATACCCATCTGAATAATGTTGTTGCAAGGACTCTAATGTGATAGTTTTAATATAGTCTTGTTCAATTCAACCAATGTTACCAATACTAGTCACAAAATAATTATACATTGTCATAAATACTCAACTTATAATTTGTTTTAATTGAAATATGTGATATTTTTGTTTTGATTTTGTATTTTTATAATTTTACATTTAATTAATTTTCAATTTGTTAGTATTGTTATATTCTTTGATTTGTTATTTAAAATAAAAAAGCTGTTTTTACTTTATTCCTTTATTGTGATGGAGATGTTAAAGAAGGTCAAATCTTAGGTCAGCAAAGAGAGAGAGACGGATTGGAGAATAGGACAAAGATAAAATAACCAAAAACTTGACAGGAAATTGAACTTGTGTGTGAACTTGAGTGATCTGGAAAAAAAGCAGTTCATTTGTCTTTACACGCCTGCCTTGTGCCAGTGATTTTAATCCTTGAAATGTACATATAGCATACCTAAATTTTTCATATTTCTTTAACATTGGTAATTTTGTATTTTTTCACAATTGGGTTAATGGGTTTTTGTGATTTTATGTGAAAACTTAGTTTCAGGGGTGTTCATAAATATCAGACATGTGGATAAGTTTATTCAAGCAACTGATAAATCCAAGTGGGTAGAGTTTAAATGGACAAGCTGAATTCACAACTTGCACTCAAAATTTGTATTTGTGAATAAATAAGTAAATAAATCAGAAGGTGAGAAGTTTGTTTTATATCAACAGATGGTTAATACTGCTCTTGCAGTAAGCAGCATATTAAAATGAATATTTAGAATTGTGGTTTTACTCTAACGACTTGTGACATCTGCTTCAACTTTGCCTTATGTGGGTATGTCAAAAAGATAACTTATTTATGATTGAAAAGAAGGAGATAGTGCAAAAATTTAGATAATGTTTTTGAAATATAATAAATTAGATAGTGCAATACTAGACTTGCTACTGAAGATTATATTTAAGTTTGGTTGAATTCTGTTGAGTGGTTAAAGAGTAGTTGTGGATTAGGATTTACATCCAATTGTTCAGCATACTCACTCTGATTTCGTACTTGTATCAACGACCTCACAACCTTCACCCATTCGGAAAGGATATCTAGTTCTTCTCCTTCGCGCTTCGCCCACTGTCTAGCATAATCCTCGTCCGAATCCATAAGGATCTTGAAATTGAACTCTTAGTTTATGGTTAGAGGCTCATGGAACTTTGGTCCTTCAGCAAACACATTTCGTAGAGAAATGTTTTCGACAATGTTCATGTCACCAGTAATCACGTGGCCTGCAGGATAATATTTGAATGGGGAACTTTCACAAGTGCACTCCGGAGGTTTAGACCTGTAGTCGTCGATGCTGAGATTCTTCAACACGTGTTTGTAGTTGGAAATCTTGGTTGCAATAGGTGTGGTATAATTATATGATACAGGATGATCTTGAAAATAAGGTGGAATTTTAGATTTGACGGATTTTTGATGGAGGATATTGCTTAAAATCTCGGCATTAAGAACGAGTCTTAACAAGCAAATTCCTCATTCAAATATAACCCTGCTTGCCAAGTGACCTCAACAACGTCAAACACGTTTCACATAGGGCCAAAGTAACGTGATGCTTTAAGTTCTGTTTGGGGATTGAGGGGGAATAGGGATAAGGAAAGTGTGATGAATATTGACTTCACCACTCCAGATATTGCAAACAGGCCTATCAAACCATTTGATTTTTTATAAAGACGAATCAGAAAAACATTTGTTTGTTAACAAGGTCTTGATGCAATCGATTTAAGTAATATTACCCCCGTGTTGAATCTCTGCATTCAAAACAAGTCTTAACAAGCTAATTCCTCATTTAAATATAATCCTGCTTGCCAAGTGACCCCACAACGTCAAACACGTTTCACGTAGGGCCAAAGTACCGTGATGCTCAAACAATCAGGATTGATTCTGTTGAGGTAGCCAGACATCCATGGATAAAAGATAGGAAGTCGTTGTTAGAAATTAGAATGGAGAAATTGTGCCTGCTAACAAACCATTTTAATGTTATACAAAATACAAGTTTATCAAGTCCAGTGTAGAATAGTTCAAAGATTCGAGGCAAATTTGAAACAAACAAAAGGATAAAACGAAAACAAAAAGAACAAAGGGTTGGCACAAGTATAGTTAATTTTGCTATGAAATATGCACATTTTAATATGAAACCTTTCATCAGTAGCATATAACAAAATCATAGGAATTCAGATATCCAAAGAGAGACCAGTACTTAATTTCAGGTTCCCACAAGAATATATTAGCATTAAATTTACTGTGGAATTCATCAGCGCTTTAAAATTGAGTTTTTCATATAAAACAAAAGCGTAAATTATTTGCATGAGAAAAATAAAAATAGTTTACAAATGTCGAGTAAGTATGGCGATTTTTTTCATGCTATAAGCACATCTCAAGGAACTTATCAGTTGTATTAGAACCAAACATTAGTGGATTATTTGGTAAGGTCCTAATTGATCATGGATATATGTTTAATCTCAGTTGTATTGTTTATGGTTTGTGTTGTGTTCCTCTTGGTCGTGTTCTCGAGGTTGCCGTGTCTATCCACTTTGTCTAATTTTCAATTTTATATCGCCTCCTTCTTTAATTTACTTTTTGGGGTCTTTATATCGGTTTGTGGTAAAGATAAACGCATTAAATCACAAAACATAAACAAGATATAAGATACTAGTTTTGAAATAAATGTATCACAAAATATCAACACCAATTTGCACAGTATTTTTTTATTGAAAACTCTTCTGCTTGAAGTCAAAATGTTGGAAATCCGGTTAAAATACAATGAAAGTCAAGAAGCACTAGCATCGGAACCGAACCAATGTAAATAATTCCAAATAAGTCCAAACTAGGCTATGGATTACCTCTGCATCAGATGGGAGAAAGTGTTGAAAATCAGGCTATCTATTCCATATATTATACGTTTATCTATGGAAATATATCTTCAACAGTTTATTTTAAGGTCTATATTAGAATTAATTTGTAAAAGGTCAACAGCAGTCCAAAATTGCAAGACATACTAAAAACAAAAAGGTAAAATAAAAAATAAAACAAAAATCTTCCTTACTTACAAACCTCTAAAATATTTTTTTCAAAATTTCATTTTAAAGCAATAACAAACAATTTTCTATTATTCTTCCGGTTGGCAAAAAAACCATGGCGGATGCTTTCAGACCTGTGTCTTACAGTGACTACACATTGGTGGTCAGTACGAAATGCCGGACAAAATTTTGACAGCGGACTATTTTTATGAGAATTCCACCAAAGTTAATTTGCAACGAGCTCAGTAGTAGCTTTAAATAGCGTTTTAAATAATTCGGCTGCATTTTCTAATAGGGGAGCAATTTAAGACTAGTTCATCAAAGTTTGGTTGCAACAGACGCAGCATTTTCCAACAAGATTTTAGAGTGAATTTCCATTAGGCCCCATGTTTAACTAAGTTTGAGGCCATCTTGGTTTTGGCCAGTGAATATGCCGAACAAGAAGGGACCATCTAATGACCACTAGTTTTACAGTTTAGTTTCAATCAGATCAGCAGTTTCAGGCAAACAGATTTCAAATTGAATTTTTCGAAAGGTTTTTTAAGCACTCGGCCATATTGGTGGGTTTGTGAGTATGGGGGAAACAATCCCAAGTTTGGTTTATCTAAAGACTACTCTATCTACTGGACTTTGGATTCAGAGAAGATTTTTAAGTAAATGTTGATGGGCGGACAGTGGATAGGTACAGAAGAGGACGAGCGCACTAAAACGACAAAAGCAAAGTAATGGCAAAAGCTATAACCTAAGATGGATAAATGTCGCTGACACAACTAACAAAATCAGTTTTATCATTTATTGCACATGATAAGACATTTCAATAAAAATATAAAAAGTTAGCAATGATTTAACGATTAAAGTTTAAGACCACATGAAGATAAATATGCACTCAGATGCACTTAGTCTTTTCAGATACTTTAGCAATATCAAGTATACATGGTATACCTTAACAAATAAGGATTTGACCTAAATAATTATTTGTAGAAAATTTGAAAAAATGAACATGAACTAATGAATTAATTATTCATTTATACTTCATGACTGACTAGATGATTTGATTATTTGAAGACGTTTTGAGCAACAGTGACACGTGAAGCTTGGTCTAGGGAAATGATTCCTTTTATGTAATAAAAAATATTCAATATTTATTTAGATTTTTCTTCAGATATCATTAAAATTAAAGTACCCGACATTCCTTACAAATTACTTATGCAAACGAACCATAAGTATTCATAAACAAGAATACCATTTCCCTGAAATCTCTGTTCTAGCTTCACACATGCCACACTGATATGGCAACAAAACTTTATTCATTTTAATATGGCTTCAAAACTGTCCGCGTTGTTTCTTTTTATAAATTCCTTGTTTTTGTGGAATGATGCACCTTTGGAATGAAAAACAACTTGAAAGGCAACAAATAAAAATATCAACACATCGCACACATTTTATCCATACATATTTTCGGCGATGTCGTGGTCTCTGATTTACCTCTTATATGTTCTGAAATAGAATTTGATTAATTGTTAGTTACATCAAGAAATAAATTTTTGATATACAAGCACATTTAGACGTCCTCCTGAAACCATATACACAAACAGCAGGTGAAAATCATTTATCGTGTTCGTGTTATTCCAGCTTTGGTTTTCAGTGTAGTGTTGTGTGTTCTGTTTTTGTCTTTCGTTTCATTTTGTTGGTCATGGTCTTGTCTGTCTTCCAACTTGACGATTTCTGTCTGCTTCCTTGTATCAAAATATTGTCAATAACTGAAGCCTTCAATATTCTCTTCTTCAAGATCCGTTTTAAGAAATACGGAAAGGCCTCGAAAAGTATTGCATCCGTCGGAATTGGCTTCCCATTTCGATTAGTTTGGATTTGAGTGCTTCTTTCGCTATATTTGGATTTTGGACTTTCTACGTTGGTGAGAGGTTACTCCTTGAAATGTACATACAGCATAACCAATTACTCCATATTTATTCAACATTGGTGCTTTGTGTATTCTGAGTGATAAATATGAATGTGCACCCCTTTATTATGCACAATTTTAATCCTTGTTTGTCTGAAAGAATTTTTATATCAAGTTCTTTACTTCACTCTTTGTTATAACTTCTGATTAAGTATTCATAAATACCAATAAAGAAATTCGTAAATTTCGTTTTGTTTTGCTATACACGTGTTGTAAGGGTAACCTCTCATCATCAGAATTGAAATCAGAACATAAAGAAGCCAATATAAAAAAGAAGAAGTACTCATATAAAAACAAAACGAAATACGAAGCAAAATATAGCAGAATGAGTTCTATCATTTGCAATATTAGGTATGAATCCAACACCAAATTTATGAGTCTATAATTTAAATAAATATCCCAAATCTATATTGTACATTATGTGCTATATTTCATATTAGACAAGTCTGAAAACTTGGCATGTTCAATATCCACATTTTCGCAGCAGTGACATCGACCAAATTTTTACAAAATACAAGTTTACCAATATTGTATTAAATATTGTAAATTTCTTTAAGCTGTGTTTAAAGAAGTTATATTTCATTAGCAACATTAGAACCTTAACATAGAAAAGCCGAGATCTAATCACAGAAGAAGTCTTGTATCCATCAAATCGAAATAGGAAGCAATCTTTCAAAGTTGTGCGTAATAAAGATTCTTACCTGCTAAGCCACGCCGGTCTATGGCAACCAATGCTTCAAATAAAAGTTTTATCACATTTTCGTCCTTCCGAACACCATGTAACCAAATCATTAATAATCTGAAACCATGTTCTTTATAACTGTGAGGTCCTGAAATTATATGAATTGTTAGCTAGTATAATTAAATTGAGAAATTCTTGTAGAACACACAGAAGATCTGAAATTATTACTCAAGAAAAGTTCAGATTCAACCTCTCAAACATCATAGGATAATCTGAAGAGCTTTGCAATTTATACCTGTTGGATGGGTGTCTCATAGACAATCATTCCAAATCCTCTATTTCGGTAACAAGAGATCATTGGCAAAAGCGCGCTTTCATTTCAAAATGTGTCTTTCAAATTTTCTTTTTTTTATGAGAACCGTACTGCATTACAAAAATTACTTGTTCATTTTTATGTTTTCAATATTCTAAACAATCCACCTATGAGAAAATCCTTTTAATCATTTACCTGTGTATTGATGTTCCATACATCTGATATGATCTGCAGAGAACTTCCAGTAGACTGCTAACTTCTTCCAGTCCCCTGGTTTCAATTGTTTTGTAGCAAGTTTCCATAAAATGTCTTTCATCTGAGCTGACGATGGATGTTTCGGAGTTCTTAGATATTGGTGAGGATCTACGTAATCAAGCTCTTGTTCTAGGTACTCCTGCGGGTGAATCATATATGAATTAAACGACTAACTTCTTAATGACATTTATAAATGTTTACTTTTTGGAAGTGCATATTTATTCTCTGAAAAATCATTAACGCCTTTGATTATTTTTATGTCCTGACCTATATTTTGGCTTGTCATATTTGAATCGAATGTATGGCTATGGTACTTGTCAATTATCTATATATTAATTAAAATCACAATATCAGGTACATTGATATAAGAGGGAGTTACTTATCTGCTGTGTACAAAAATAGGGAGAAAATAAGATTTTAATTCCAAGATCTAATATAAGTGTATAATATAAGTTTATATCAACAAATGTACGAGTTAAGATGCGTATGAAATATCAAATGATATGTATGAATTACCCTTGCAACTGCATAGTATCTTTCCGCTTTTATGATCATGTCTACAATAGCTACAAAACTTCCTCTAGAAGCCAGTTGAAGCGGCGTTTTTCCAAGCTACAAATGAAGATAATACATCGTTCATGATTTCTAACGCTTTTAAACATTGTGATTTTAATGTATACAATTTTTTATCACATTAACAACAGCATATCGAAAAAGTGCATCGATTTCCTTGGTTTCTTTCATCTACATCTTGACCAATTAGTCCTATATTAGTAAGGGTTGACGGTTTTACGCTACTCAGAGTTCATATGTATTTAAAAATACCATCCGAAAAATTGGATTCATTGTGTTCAATTAAAAATATTATATTCATATTGTAATGTAACATTGGAAAACTCAAACGTTGATGGTAAATAAAAAGTGGAACAAAATAATGATAAAAAGCAGACCAAATCAAGTCTACTATATTTTCAATATATGGTATATTTATGATTCGACCTTTTCCTTTTTAGTTAAATCAGCACCACCTGCTAACAATACTTCTACAGACTCTTGAAAACCATTTTCAACTGCTACATGTATAGGTGTTTGTTGTCTCTGCAATACAATTTGTACAACTACTTTACTAAATTTGAAAACAAAACACACAAAAGTGATTGGAAACGCATAAGATTCAAGTGTACCATAAATATTGCTATGAAAACAGACAGACTTAGCTGGATTTTTATAATAGGTATTTCTAAGATATTTTATTTATATGTGTAGCGTTTCTTATCTTAATCTGAAATGCTTAACCCTCTGCAAATCTAGTTTTTATTTTTGCATTTACAGTATCCCTTTCATGTTCTTATGGTAACATTAAAATCAAATATCTTAAAAGTTCTGCCTATGATTTTAATTAAATTTTAAAGTTCTAAATTACTGTCCTTTCATGATTGACAATTATGTCTTCATACTATACTCACATTATTATGAATGTTAACATCACATTGTGCCTGTACTAATATTTCTATGATATGTCGGAAATTTCCTAAAGTTGCTAAGTGTAAAGGAGTGTTTCCTTGCTGAAAATAGTTACTAAAGGTATAAAACTTTTTAAAATCATTATAGTTTGAATATCTTAACATGGAAAGACTGGACAATTTGGATCAATCGTTCTGACAATTTTTTACAGAAGTTGCTGCATATGCTTAAATTCTAAAGCATTGAAAATACGGAAAGGCCTAAATAATCATTGCTCTTAGTTGTCCCTGCTGTCGGATTTGCCTTTCCATTTCGATTTGTTTAGATTTGACTGCATAATTTGCTATGGTTATATCTTTGACTTCATATGTTTCGGTTCTAATGCTACTGATGAGATGTTACTTCACGTACATAAAGCACGCCAAAATTTTCCACTTTTATTCAACATTGGTAATTTTGTATTTTAAAATCACTCGGTCGATGCTGGAACATTGGTCATCGATGTATTCACCAGCCTAGTTTTCAGACTTTACGGAAATTGGCTACATTTGCTGAAATTCTAAAGCTATGAAAATGCAGAAAGGCCTCGGAAAGTATTGCACTAAGTTCGGATTTGGCTTCTCATTACGATATGTTTGAGTGCCTTTTTTGCTATGTTTAGATCCTTGACTATCGTTGTTTCGGTTCTAGTGCCACTAATGAGAGGTTACTCGGTGAAATGTACACATAGCATACTAAAATTTTCCATATTTATTCAACATTGGTAATTTTGTATTTTCAAATCAGATCTTGGTCAAGATCTGATGAAGCCTAATTTTACTTTCAGTTCTGATTACTTAATAACTTTTATGTCAGCTATTGAAATAATAGACCCTTTTACTGATGCTGCGTTCCTGCTTTTGACACTTGCGTGGAAGCAGCTTCGGGTGTACGAAATACGACGACACAATAGTTCTGACGTCATATTTGATTGTCCGCCGACGTCATTTTCCGGGAAAATATGTTATTTCCACCCAAAGTAAGAGGAACGCAGTTACAGTAAAGGGTCTATGGTCATATGAAATATCCTGAAGATCCCGAAAAGGTCATCATAACAGAAAGTAGAATGAACCTTTGTCAGATCTTGGTTTGAGAACGTAGTGAACAATTTTATCAAGATCTAAAATGAAATAACATCATAAACCCCGATAAAAACACATACAATACATTGTGATCGATTAATATTTCAATGGTTTTCCAGCACCAAAGACAACATTTTAAAGACAATCGCCTTCAGTCTTTATTTTCAGTCTTAAATTACTTTATGATGTGTATAGATTAATCGATACCAGGTGCATAGTATAAAATATTTTATAAGTGTAAATTCACCGTAATATTTGAAATTTGTATTAAATGGACTTTTAGGTTTAAGTGTTACTTTCTTACGCCTATTTGGTTGAATTTTGTTACATTTAATATCATCACATTTTATATTTGGGACTTTTTACAGCTTGCCCAATGGTGCGGATAATTGTGTCCGATGTTAAAGGCCTTAAGACAACCTGTAGATGTTTGTAATTAATAAGTTATGGATGACTTTCTCATCTACAATCATACCATATCTCCATTTTCTATACATGTAAAGAAAATATACATTTTCAGAGCTATTTAAGCATGTTAAGTATTTGTATAGCCATATACATGTAAGACATATGCCATATATATAAAAATTTATTTTTAAACACGAAAAAACGTAAAGTTTAAACCAAAGTATTAGATTCATTTAGATAAATTAAAGATAGATTAATTTTGGGAAAAGAACAAATGTGGGTGAAATATACTTACAAAATTTTGAGCATCAATATTAGCACCATTTTTAATTAAGGTCAAAATAACTTCGTCATGTCCGTTCATTGCAGCAAAATGTAATGCGGTCATACCTTTCTGCAAAGCAAATATATTAAGATAACAATTGTGCAAAATGGACGATTTTATTTGAACTGATGTTGCATTAGAGGTGAGATTTTCATGAATTGTTTTCCGTTTGAATTAATATATAATAAAACGTGTTCGGATGTAAAAGACGTTATTATTTAACACCAATAAATTCTTGATGGCAACGTCGAATAATGTTACATAAAGACGTGATGTTGCTGAGGTATATCTTAAAAGTGTACATTTTGAAATAAACGATGAAAATGTTTGGATTTTATTGAACTCAGCAATACAGTGTAATAGTTAAATAAAAACACAGCTGTATGGATTTAGTTTGTTCAGCTTTTTTTACAACTTATATCGATGTTGCGATTTAGTTTTTGGAAAGATTTTTAATCTTTATATACATATTATAAACACTTACAATAGTTTCGGTATTAGCACCAGCACTAAACTCCAACAGGACATCAACTACTTCAGTATGACCATTCTCAGCTGCCACATGTAGAGCAGTTCTTCCATCCTGGCAGAAGAGATTTAATATTCACGCTAATCACATGATGTAAACATAACTGGTCCAGTGTAGAAAATTCATGTGAGAGATCAAAAGTGCATAGTTCAAGGAGATAAAAGAAATTTAAAACAAACTAAAAGAAAAAACGTAAACAAGAAGAGCAAAAGCTTGGAATCCATGAACTCTTTTACAAAACAGTAGTGGGATCAGGTGCTCCTGAAGGGTAAGCTTCCACTGTCTTGCACAACACTTGTCGTAGAATTTATACTCTAATACGAGAAGAGGTCAGCTTATTGTTTAATTACCGGTTACAGGTCAATAACTAGTTGAAATAAACTGATATCATATGGATCAACCAATTCATGATGACGACCAAAGAAATTTAGGAGGGACGATTTCAACCTTGATTTGATGTATCCTTGTTAAGTTTTATAATTAATGCGAGGAGCAGCAACGCTCTCTTCAGAAAATCATGATACTTGGAACAGGCACGAGGGTATGGAATCAACTGCGAAACATAAAACCCGAAGTTAGGGGAAGCAAGAATATTGGCACAATGTGAATATGTGAAATTTACAATAGGAAAGTTGAAGTCATCCCCTTTGTCGTAAATCTTAGAAACAAGTCTTCCTTCTTGGTAAATTTCGAGGAATAAATATAAGTATAAAGCAGATTTTGTTTAGTCTGTGGTCTCCGTAATTTCTAGTTCGCTGGGATATAATCGGTCGAGATGCGTAAAATATTTTATCGATTTTAGTAAATAAAAACTGTTAGTGTCAGTCAATATTTTATGTTCTTTCAATCATTTAATTCATAACCAAGAAACAGATTTCGGGCCTTCGAATTGGAATCAAATGGACCAATCCAGAATTCTTTTCATTAGCAATGTATTTTCTCGTTGTGTAACAAACTTATTGTTTGTCCTTCTGTCCAATTTTATTTCATTCAAAATCCGGCCATAAATTTGATAATAAGACACGGATTGGCGTTGCTGTGGAGTTAGACTGAATAATGTCGTTAAGATCAAAGCGTGAAATGAACATTTCCCTCGTATGATAAATTTAATCAGAGTAATGGTCGCGTGAACAAAATAAATCAGTTTTGCACAAAATTATGATTTCTTCCTTCACAATTCTGATCCATATGTATCCTCAGGGAATATTAGATAGATGAAAAACTTCAAAACACTATCTTATTGATGTGTCATCTTATTAACAAGGGAAGATATAAGTTCTGCATGACACTTCACCATAACTTCCTTCAGTGGTCAGATTATTAATGACACCTTATTTATCAGACTACCTTTACAAAAACCATTGCAAAATAAAACCGCGTTTTCTACCCTTTTACGGTGTCGTTGTGACATCTTTTCATCAATATTAGCACATGAACAACTGCTTTGAACATTTGCTATTAGGTTAAAGTCTTCACTCCAGAAATTTCACGGTCGCCACCACAATCTTGTCGGCTTATATGAAATATCATATCCGTTTCACAACGGATTTGTTCCTGTGAAGTTGGCTTTTCGCCTTTACCGCCTGGGGGTTGTGATCTCATCAAACCTCTATCCTGAAATGACTAATACCGGATTAGAAAATGCACCGGTGTCTTTTCAGAGGCAGGAACTGCTTCCTTACCAAGGCACCGTTTTTTTGGTGGAGCCCTCATTGTTTATAGTTATATTTTTGTTGAATTTAGAGGAAAGAATATGGAAAATGTGCCAAAATGACACAATCCACATCTTTTCTGGATTGTGCACTGCATAATGTCTCGTTGAGCTGTTGCCTTTAGTTCACCAGATATCTGTAGGGATACGAAACAAGATCGTGTATTTATCTCTTTTATCAAACAGATTGTAGACCAAATAAAAAAACAACAATTGTAAACGCCTAACTTTAACTGCGCACGAAGCGCTTTACTGGTACGCTCGGGACAAAATATTGAAAACAGGGAACAGGTGGACAGCTGATTCACCCGTTTACAGTAATGAGGCCCCTCATGGGGTTTTTGATTATGTGATTACTTGGCCGTTTTTTTAATGATTATTTGATTATTAAGCCA
>JAULBM010291789.1:0-15629 GCA_032357055.1 Geukensia granosissima | reverse complement strand
CCTGCACTGTGTCCAGCGCCCTAGACCACTCGGCCACCTAGGCTATATATATACATGGTTGACTTTAACCCGGATTTGAGATTCAGGATTTCATGACGGCTGTTGCGCGCAGGACAGGGGATGCTTACCCTTACGGAGCACCTAATCCAATTCCTGTTTTGTAAAGGAGTTCATTGATGCGAAGCCTTTGTTCCTTTTGTTTACGTTTTATCTTTTAGGTTGTTTTTCATTTGTCTTGTCTCTTTGGACTATGCGCTTTTGGTCTCGCGCATTGGTATTTTACACTGGACCCATAATATATATTGTTTGTCAGTTACCTTACCAAGAAAGGTGGTACTCTTCCGTTACTCCGGCGTCCTCCACCAGTCAAACGGACTGCCGCGATATGGCTGAAATATTGTTGAAAGTGGCGTTAAACCCCAATCAAACAAACAAATAAAAAAAACTTTTAATAAAAAGAAAAAATACAGACTATATACAAGAAAGACACAATCCACATCTTCCGTACGTTCCCTTACAAATATTTAAAATAAATGTTTTAACTGCAACAAAAGCGTTTTTATGGATTAACCTTCATCAGAGAATCCGGAGGCCAAAAAAATGAAAGATCAGTAAAACATCCTAAAGTTTAAGTTCTATTTATAGACAAAATAAAATTCATGACGTAAAGAACGTCGATAATCCCGAAAAAAGACAACAACCAGGAAGTTTAACAAATTACAAAACTGCCTGTTTTATTTTTCTCTTTTCAGTTAATCTTTTAAATCCTGCTTGAACCATCGAAATAATATTCTTTCTTTTATCCGATGCCTCACTACAGTTTAAGTATAAAGAGGTTAAATCTTTTAAATCCTTAAAATTTTATTTCATCATTAACTGACTTTTTGTCTAATGAAATTTAATAATAACTAATGCGATCTTCTCGGGGGAATCTTCTTCCATGAATTCCAATTAACTTATAATTAAAAATGTAGCAATAAAGACAATTATTATGGCTATAGTTATTTTCACCACGGGTGAAATTACTATAAAAAAAAACTTCTTTTTGTCACAGCAAAAATTTTCTGATACGACCGTCATCTTTTTTGTTTCATAAAATAGAAAATAAAAACTTAACTTAAGTTCAAGAAGTATTTTTTCACCGACTAAATAGGCAATACGGTTTAAAAACGGGCGGCGAACTCGGATGATAAATGAGGTATGCTGGTCCAAATGGACCCTTTTAGGAATGGAAAGGAATTCTAGGAACGTCAATGTTCTGGAAGAATTTCTTCGGTAAAGACTTCATTTAGGAGGACGCTGAGATCGCGCAATGCGTTTTATGTGGACAGTAGTTGAAGTTCTGAAACGGCCATTCATTTAGATTGGTTAAATACGGAAAACATACTTAGAACTCATTTACATGTGTATTTTCCCTTATATATAAAAGAAAATATTTTATATCTGTACGTAGATTTTAAACGTGTGACTTTTAATCAAGAGATAAAGGAAGCCCGGTCGACCAATGTTGTAAGATATTTTGTTTTCAATACGATTGACAGCTGCAAAATATTGTATATTTAATTAATATGCAATCCCCCAATTATGGCTATGATAAAACATGAATTTAGTCGAATAGTTTTACATTTGCATCTTAGATGGCAATGTAACACGTTTAAGGTTGCCGGAAAGTAGCGTCATTTCGTTTAAATACGATTTATTTTTTCTGGGCAGGATTGATAAGTTTATGTTATACTGACATGCCATTCAGACAGGTACATTAGGTTCAAACAACTGCTTCTGTGTAACTATTAACAACTTTGTTAACGGTTCATAGATATTTACCCCAAAATTCACCACTAAAATGTTATATCAAAACCCTATTATCTCACTTCAAGTTGTGATTTAACAATGTTATTTAATCTCACCTTCTACAATGCGGTCGGTGTCTTAAAAGAGCCAGGACCTGCTTTCTGTTTACCTGCAAACATTGGTGACGAAATCCATTATATCATGAACTGCAAATTTTTCAAAAGTGAGAGGATGAAAATTTTACCAGATTATTTCTGGAAAAATAATAATGTATATAAATTTCAAAAATTGTTCACGTCTTCTAACATTGTAATTTTGTAAATGTTATGTAAATTTGTTAAAGTAAAATGTACAAGGGTCGTCCCTCCAGGCTAACATATATTTTCGCACCAATTAAAATGTTATTATTATCACACATGTGCATGCATATAAAATTATTATAATAATTGTAAATTTTCTCTGTACCAATGCATATTGTTTTAGAGAATAAAGTATTCATTTATTCATGTTACGGACAACCGGAGTTTTTGAAGTGGTCGTCATTTTTTAGTGTTTTATGTATTTGAAGTTCGTGCTCTCCATTCTTATTATAAGATGATTACTTTAAGATTCAATTGCACAACCGCTAATTAATAGCCGCTGTTCGAACCAATATTCTTATGTATCATGAACAATGGTTTTCGCAAACTTCTATTATTGTGCAATATTGCATATCTACATGTCATATGACCCCTTTATTAAAATCAAAATTCTATGACCGTACTGCGCATCGAATGTAAAATTGAAGCCATTCAAGAACTATGCTGATAAGCCCATCTCTAATTAACTGTAGCAGTCTTCGATCTGAGCAGAAGTTTGTCATCCGTTTTCCTTTGTTAATAATTGGGCGTTTGAATTCATATCTAAAGTAACCTTCCTGTAAGAAAACATGTTAAAATGTGGAGAGGCTGTTACCCATGAAAAAATGTAAATATGAAATTCTTCTCTTCTTGCTATGTGGATCTCAGTTATGAAGAAAGTCGCAGAGAAACTTCGTAAATTCAGACGACCGACAAGAATAAAGAAAAATGGACATATTTTATAATTATCTGTCCATCAGACATTCATCCAAAACCAAAAAATTCTAAAAAGTTTACAATAACAGGTAAAATGTAAATGTGTTTGTAAGTGTGTGTAATAGATAAATTAAGATCCTCCGGGTCAAAGGAAGATAAAAGTCAGCGACAATGGAAATATTCCCACTGTCGTGACAACAAATTTATTCCTCTACCGGTTTTGACTAACATCGATCGTGAATATACACCGGCTTCGTCTACTGTGTAAAAAGTAGGGTGCCTCTTGTGGAGCAGGAGTTGCTTATCCTTCTTGAATACCTGAAACTACCCAAAGTTTTTTGTTGGTTTGTGTTACTCTAGCTTTAGTTTTCAGTGTAGTGTTGGGCCTACTATCTTTATATTTCGTTTTTAAGGCACGGTCAATTCTGTTTTCTGAATAAACGATCACTGTCTGCCCTTTGGTATCTTTGATTTTTGTCTCTAACCATTTTGTGTTTAAAGTAGTTGTAACATTAACGATATTTATAGATAATATGTAAAGAGATGACTGAATTGGGTGAAAGACGAGTAAGAGAATTAGAATTAAGACATGTTAGGTTTTCCACAAAGTGTAAAGAATTAATTATTTTTGATGCGGAAGTTATAGGAGGTATATATTTAGATTTCAATCAAATAAAAGAAAAAAACTTCAATTGTAAAACGAGATATTAAGACAGTTGTTATTGGAAAGATATTTTGCATATGGAACACGATATTTATAGATTATAACATGTCATTTTCCATATCCACCTGGGTATCATCCCGGGACTACCATGTCAGATCCGAGGCTTTCTGCCCGAGGGACTATATGGGTTAAGGGATGATACTAGGGTGGATGTGATCTATTTATCACATATTTTGTCATAATTGTTATAATTATGAAGTAATACAAATAAAATAATTTTATTAACGATTCATTTAAGAAATAAATACAATAATGGCTGGCAGTTAAGCCAAAAATTAGGATAAACGGATTTACAATGTACAATTTATCAGCGTGTCGGTCAAGTACAAAGAACAAGCTTTCGGCATGAATATGCATGAAATATTTGCCACTATACGTTAAGCACCATTCAATCAATCTATATAAAACCATGACGTCTCTATATCATCATATAACAACAATCTTGACAATTATTGACAAAACAAAACATATATCACAGCATGAATGAAAAAATGATATTACCAGGTTTCAAGAAGAGGAGAAGAAAAAAAAAACAAAAGAATTAAATAAACTGAGTAAAAGGAATTGACGTGTTTTAGAAAATATAATATTATTATTCACATTGCAATACACCTACATAGTCCATACACCTCTTTTTTTAATTTCCAAATCAATATATCATTATTTCCTAGTCAATGAAATCCCCTTGTAAAATTACCTTTAAAATACATTTTAAAAGATGTTTATCATGTATTTTGTTATACATTAGTTGTTAGTAGCATCAACTTTTATTTTAAAAAGCACTTTAAAGTTAAATATAGCATAATGAGCAACAAGACCCCTTTCCATGAATTTTAATTCTTGGAACACCGTGATAAATTAAACGTGGTCTGAAATCTATCTGAAAGGTTATTTTGTTTCATAAGCACTCGATTTTTTAAGCCAACTTGATCGATCTTTATTTACATTCACAATGTTTGACGAATTTAATTTTATTGAATTAACTAACGAATAGTTACCATAGTCTTTCTCACTTGCTTATTGTTAACCTTACTTCATAAAATGCCTTTTTACAAAAGCATTTTTTAATCTCAGTAAAATTTTTCAAAAAGATGTATAATGGAAATGAACCTAGAGCAAACGACCAGTCTCTGTGCAAAAGAGAGAGTACTCTCTTGGTGGGGTTTCACAAAACGCACTGTAGAAAGCCTAAAGGGTAAAATATTAATTAAAATGTAATTGCAATTTTTTCTCATCTCAATGCAACAATTTATACAAGATAACTTTTGATATCGATTCATTTTATATTTTATATTTCAGAAGGCAAACAAATAACAATCGGAAATTCTCCACATAAAACTGTTATTATATGCCAGAAGGGTAGTACATTCATTTTTATATTTTATAAGACGAATCACTGGGTTTTACTTCTTGACAAAAAATTATAAAAATATTTTTACGATTAGGGTTAGAAATTTCCAAAAAGCCATTCTATGGAGTAAGGTTTATTGACAATTAGTTTTTTAGTTCGTATTTTGATTCCTAAACAAGAGTGTAGAAAATTGACTTATTTTTATACTCCGGTTTTATAAAGGAGTTCGTGGATTGCAATCCTTTGATCTTTTTGCTTTTGTTTTTTCTTTTAGTGTTTCAAATTTGTCTTGTCTCTTTGGACTTTGCACTTTTGATCTCTCATAGGGTACAATTTTCGCATTTTTTATTTTATAAAAAGTGGCCGTCTCTCTAGACAAAAATCTCCTGTTTACACAAAGAGTCATTTGGCCAAGCAAACTTTTCAGCAGGAATCAATTCTGTCGGATTATGCAACTCAGGTAATGCCGAGCAAATATAACCAAACAGGGCTTTAACAAGTCCCGGTTGACAGTTGTGCAACAGAAGCTAATTTATTTGACACATTTATTTTCAACTTGAATATTACAAATTGAGCTTATATAGAATCACGATAATAACCAACTGTAAGATTCTACTTTAGAAGTGATACATATTACATGTATTACGCAGACAACTACAAAAAACACAAAAGGGATCTGTTTCTTACAGAAAGTTCAAAATTTAAAAACAGTTGTAACAAATCTGGTTCTCTTAAGCTGATACATCAATCAAAACACAGTCCGGCTTGTTCAAATGTAATGGTATATAAAAGAAAGAAAGAGAAACATGGTAATGAGTAAGTAACAAAAAGTATTAAACAGCACGTAGAACAAAAATGTAACAAAACAGTGCTTTTAATTAAGTAAAAAATCTCTGCATACCCAACAAAAGAAACTAGTTGTGAAATAAATAATCGGGACAAAGAGATTTCCCTGCAAAGACGGAAAACATAACAATAGGGAATAAGAAATCTATCCACGTTAGTTCTTTAGTTAATACTGTCACTAATTAATGGGCAGTACATACTTGAATTAACAAAATGCTCGAAAAAAACAAGTTTAAGTTCTGCGCATTTTAGTTTTGATTTTACCTTATGAATCATTTGAATCTAGAAAAGTGTCAATTCGTGTAAAATACGGAAGAAATCACACGAATTCCTTTATATAGGAACCTACACTCTATTTCAGAGTTTGTTGGAACGGGTAAAAAGGTTATGGAAGAAAAACTGTTTTTCGTATTCTTATAAAATGGTGTATTCTGTAGATTGAAAATAGTGCAAGCAAGTTGCCATATTGTTTAGAAATCAGGTGTACTTAAGTTGCGCCTAGGATCACATAACATGCATAAATGGTTTGAGGTCAACCTGAATGGAAATTTAAAAGACGTTCTTCTGATATGAATCGCGAGAGATGGTCCGAACAAACGAAATGTGCGCAAGTTTTTAAATTACTTCTTTTAGGTCAAACATCTTAAGTTTTGATGCTAATGCTACTGATGAGAGGTTACTCCTTGAAATGTACATATAGCATACAAAATTTTCTCCATACTTATTCAACATTGGTGATTTTGCATTTTGAATTATTAACACATTTCAGAGTGAGAAAACCTCTACGTTTTTCAGGGCAGAGGGTTGTTTTTTTTTTACTTACCCTAATCTAAGATATAAGCTGACTGTGCTTTACAATAAAAAAACAATATGTTCTTTGCCTGTTTCAAATTTCTAAAAATATTAAAAAAACATAAGAAAAACTTTGTTGGTAACATCAAAATCATCCCAGACCCCAACCTCATCTATTCCCATAGTCATTAACCCGAAAGTCAAACAGTTTGAGCGTTAGTTTTTGACTGTATTGGTTTTCCTCTCCATATATTCATAAACGTCTTCTGCGACAATATTTTCTTACTTGTTGATCCGAATTGCTTACGTTAGAAAACATTGTTTTGTCGTATACCAGCCAAACTATTCTGTAAAGTTTTCTTCTTTTTTCTGTTTCTATTTTATTACCTTATAACTTTGTGTGATTCTTCCAAACTACATCCTCGTAATCTGGAATGGGTCTGATGTAAGAAAAAACATTTTTTCCAATGTAAATCAATTGAGTGTAAACCGAACTGTCCTTAATACGTTCCACCTAGCGTAAGCCTTCTTTACTTAATAGTCTGTGTGGTCATGCCATAAGCAGTTGTTTGAAAAATTACCCTAAATGGTTGCGGTTTGCAATATATGCAAGATCATGGTTGTTCATTTTCAGGAGTGTATTGGATTGACAGACTTTTTAGAAATTACCATTGATTCCGTTTTTTTAGATTAAAGTTAACAGGCCACTTTAATGACCAATCTTTACTTTTTTCATGATATCTGTTTAGAATATCAGCTACATTTTGAGGCGTGTCTAAAGTAAGATAAGTATACGTTATCGGGATATCGACAACTAGAAAAATCGTAAAATATCATCCAGTGAGCCAGAATACGAAGCTTTGCGGCGAGTGAGCGTATCAATAATCGCGGATATTTCTTTCGGTCACTAATACGCAGTAAAATGGTCTATTCTAAACTTGCGATATAATATGAAACATGCATTTTAATACCAAACATATTCTTAAAGGTCAAGAGTACAATTTGTTATATGCAAAACAGCAAAATTTTCTTTGTCGCAAATTTTTTTAGTCGCAATAAAAAATAAGCCTTGATCTTGGATTGTATACTTATCTTTTAAATTCAAAGTACAAATTTTACATCCTGAACAGAAAAAAATTCTTTTTTCGTAAAGATTTACAAACCAAACTTATCTTTTAAGGTCAAAAGTAAAAATTTGTGGTGCAAAACAGCAAAATTGTCTTAGTCATCATGGTTTATGCTATATTTTAAACAAAAATTTCAATATTGAACAATTGCGATGTAATTAAGAAAACCTTAAATTTGGATTGTGTACTTATGTTTTGAATTCAGAACAATTGATTTCAAATGTTTTATGTTTAACAGCAAAAATTCTTTATCGTGAAGATTTACACTATAATTTTGCCAAATATTTCAATTAGTTGCAATATAATCTAAATCATGACTTTACCAAACATGAAGTACCAAACTCATCTTTTAAGGTCAAAAGTACATTTTTATCTTAACTATTTGCTGTTAGACATGTCAACTTCCAAATGTATTTAATAATATACAGCGTGATTTTAGTCTTTGAAGGTAGTAGGAACTGTTCTAGGCTACGCAGATAAATTTACAGAGCAGTCAGACAATGTTTCTTAATTTAGAATTGTTCTGTTCTAGAGCAGTCAGGATTCTGACCCAGACCAGTCAGGATTTTTTTTCAAGGGCAGTCAGAATTCTATTCTAGAGCAGTCAGAATTCTATTTTAGAGCGGACGTAGAACGGTTCTATACTCTATGACAGAGTTTGCTGTAAAGTGTAAAATGGAAATGAAAGAACAACTGTGTACCATATTTTAATAAAGTAGTGTTTATTTTGAAGATTGAAAGATAATGGAAGTAACTTGCAATAATATTTTTAGCGAACGCGATGTGTTTTAAGCTGTGCCGAGTTTTTAATTCTCTACGAGGATTTCACATTATAAAATTAGCCATTTGTTTGCCGGAAGTGGCCAACTGCACGCGTTAGCGCAAGACCGGGAGAACACATTGTCAATGCTGCGTAATTAAGTAATTTAAATAGGATTAATAACCTGCAAAAATGCTTGGTGGCGCGCCTGAATTCAGATAATTTTATCTAGGTCAAACTTCAGCGCTCCCGTCAAAACAAAAATGACCAACCCTAAACGTTAAATCCCTGAAGAGAAATTCAGGGGCAGATAATAGAATGTAAAACGCTTTTACAAAGTGTAACGTTAACCGTGGGATAATTCTTTCTTTTTATTGAAAATAAATCCAAATGCGGAAACGCACATATAACTTAATTAAGCCCGAACTTCGCAATCTAGAAAAGCTTGGCATAAAGTATAGAACAGTTCTAGAGCAGAAGAACTGCTGACGTTAACTTAGAGCAGGCATTAGAACTGTTCTACGACCGTTTTAAGAGAGGTTAGAAGTGGAATATGTATATGTATCCTATGTATTATGTGCCTTTTCACAAATTGCAAAGAATATCCTCCAACTGTCGTGGTGCAGGAGCTGCTTTCCCTTCCGGAACACCTGAATTCACCCTGGTTTTTGTCAGGTTCGTGTTATTCCTGCTTTTGCTTTCATTGTAGTGTTGTGTGTTCAATGTTTATCTTTCGTTTCATTTTGTTGGCCATGGTCTTGTCTGTCTTCTGACTTAAAGATATCTGTCTGCCCCTTGATATCTTCGAATTACTTCTGAATGAATTAGTTTTAAAAAAACTGAAGAGTAACGTTATTTTTAAACTTTATGGTTAACATAGTGTCTTTACCTAGGATTCTTAGAAAATAATAATTTAATAGTATGATACATGGTTCCTAAAGTAACAATGACTTTAACCAAGTAAGATTGCTAATATAGTGTGTTTTTTTATTATTCGAGATTTTTCATATTTCCTTGATAATGAATATATTTCTGTATTTAATATACTGACAAAAATAATATAACAAAATACTTTGAATATAATCTATATATTTTCCTTCTCTTGTTTTTAGAGGAGTTTGTTGAATTATTAAACATATTTTTCGTTTTGTTTCAGTTTTTTCCGTTTTTTGCTTGTTTCATGTTTGTCTTGTTTTAAGGTCTAGTTCGTTTTTAGGACTATACATTATGGACATCTCGCATATGTATTCTATACTTTTATTTCCAAATGGCTATTTATTTTTGTCTTATTTAAAAATTAACACATTTTTTACTTTAAAACTATTTTTCAATGGTTTGTGTAGAATACAACCAGTTCACATATCTTGTAATTCTACTTGATAGCCTTGTCTTTTATATTTTATTCGAAATTCAAACATATTATATTGCCAGTTTTGCACGACTTAGAAATAAGAACTAAAAAGAAACATATATTACTCGAATGGGATGTTTAATATCTCATTAAGTTTAAATTCTGCTGTCATTTGGTGGGTGGCTGTCTCATGGACAATCATGCCACATCTCCTACTTTTATATTTATTAATGATGATTCTAACTATTTTACACTTACAAATACTACATAAAAAGCTTTTGAATGAATAAATGAAAAACAGCTTTTAAATACCTATAAATTCGCACAGAATAGGTTTAATAAGATTTCCTACGTAGAAAAAATTTACTTTATAAAGTACTGTTTACTTTAACAAACATTTTTACACAATACCTTTTTAATTATGGATTAGGATTTGCTAACAGCTTAAAAATTGGTCTTAAATTCTATATCAGGATCTTTACTGCTACGAAAATATATATTCATGAAAACTGAAAATAAGATCGTAGGCTATATAAATAAATTTTCAAGGAAAAACTACGTTTCCGTTAATTTTTGACACTGGACAAAGAAGGATCATTTTACAAACTAAATCAATTCAACATTGGCAATTTCTTATTTTACAATGATATCTCCAGTGGTTAGATTCTTTATTCTTTTACTGATGGCACGTGTCATAAATGGGTATGCGATATCACATGACACAAAACGAATTTTCGACGCACCACCACCTGAACTATTTGCTTGTCAGTTTGATGGAAAATGGTATAGACTGCCTATGGAATTTGTATCCATTATTAGACACTTACCTAACTGTCGACGAGTTTATTCCCCTTATGATGTTCAATTTTAAAAAACATTTTCAACATTGTCAGGAGTGTGATATGACCATACTTTAACGGGTTTTCGATGAACAATAAACTTGTGAACAATTACAAACCTTCATCTAACAATTTTCATTTAAATTCATCGAAAAGAAATATCGAATGAGAAATGAATTGATACTATGGTGTACAATATAACTATAATTTTGATCTATATGAGCTTTTCACTGCTGATCTGAAGTGGTCATGATTCCACATAACAATGACGTAATGGATGACAAATGTAAGTATATTGTTAATAACAAGTAAGATGTTAGTCAATTTTTTACAAAACCGAGTCTTTTATATTATATTAATTACCAAAAAAAAAACTTTTTTTCAGCTTCTTGATAAAACCAAACATAACATAAAGGGTAGAACCCATACATGCACTCGTACGGAGCTGTTTTCTAATACATTTGCTAACATAATTGCTATAAATTTTATTTTTATTATTTCAATAACGTTTGAGCAATCTAATACATACACGTTTATATAGTGAAGGAAAAAAGAGTAAATGTTGAGTGATGGCTTTAAAACAAAAATACAAGACTAAATGATAAAGGTTAAAAGGTAGCCACATTTAAAAGGTAAAAACAAACCAAACGTAAGCAAAGCAAATGTACAACATAAAGAGAACAAAAACAAAATTTGTGTACCAAATTTTCGACCCAAAGAGTCTTTGTCCGGGGATGATGAAAGACAAAATGATAATAAAAACATGGCTTGACACATGACAGGACCTGACCACTGTTATCCAACGAGGCGTATCAATCTTGAACACACTCAAAGGATACAGAAGTGTATTGTTGAACGATAAAAATAGGTTTCTTTGTCCTCGAATATAGTTCCCTTATAAATTCAGCGTTTTAATTTTACATGATTAATATTAAGTTTCCCAGAAATTTCCAATATCAGTCAACAATTTATTTCACAAGCAAAGGTTTCAAATTCACAACTATATTATGTTTTCCCTGCATGAGCACCTGTTTTCCTTCTTCAAAATATGCTTCATAAACAGTAAAATATATGAAAAAAAGATATTTTATCCAAAAGCGATTGGTAACTTCTTGTACATAAAGTTTGCAAGTATCGCTTAAAAAGTAATTGTTCTCTGTTAAATGATTGTTCATACTTCCTAAATATTACTAAGAAAGCTGTGCAGATTTTTGGAACTTAGTGCTCCTTTTTGGTAAAATGTGTTTTTTATCATAAATTCAAATCGCCGAGAAATCTTTTGGTTTTTTTAAACGGGATAATCTTGGCCAGAAATGCCGGACATATTCTTGAAAAGGACGGCGTAGGACCATTCTGAGAAATGTAAGAAATGTAGGTCAAGCAATTTTAGATGACAAGATTCGTTTTGTAGACGCGTTGGACGACAGGCAGATGACGGATGGAAAGTGATGACAAATATCTCACCTGACCTTTGGGTCAATTGAGCTAAACAAACGTAGAAACTATTTCAAGTTGATAAAGCATATGACACATGCCATTGTTCAAACTAATACCTGTACATCAGTTTTTAATTAAAATCAATCAGTCTTAAAAAAATAGCTGTATTTAGCATTTCATTATTTTTTTCTTCCTAAGTTATCACTATTTTTTTCCTTTTTTTTCGCTTTAGGTGTAAAACCTTGACGGCATCGGAGTCGATCTATCTAACCCTCATTCATATTTTAAGCAAGTAAATGCAAGAGACGTGTCACACTCTAAAGTTGGAGTAAAACGTACTCAGTCGTTTAACTCAGTAGTCAAAACCGTGTCTAATCACAATCGATGCGTTTTCATCATAAGTTATGAAGATCAAGATTGCGCAAAATTGTTAAAGTCCATCAGTGGCACTCGTCGTGTTCATATTCAAAGCCAGTTGTTATTCATTCATCGTGGTAAATTAAAGAGAATCGAATACAAAAGATTGATATATCAAAAAATCAAATCTATTTAATTTAACAGCAGTATTCGATGTAGATGTAATTAAAACCAAAATGCATAAGCATGTACAAAAGAGACACATCCGTAGCGTATACTCGCAGTCGCTAGAATAAAAAAGTAGCTAATTTTCAAGGCTCAGCTTAAATTCGTTAAATGTCATACATTGTAAGTGAAATTTGATTTCAATAGTTTTTTGCCTCGGTTTCTTCATATAGGTTTCACAACTAGTGTGAGCTGTATATCGCAGGTTATCAACTCGAGTAATTTAATTTCAAAATAAAGGAGCCTGTGGCAAGTTTATGTTTTTATGTTTTTGAAATTAAATAACGAGAGTTGATATACAGTTGAGATATACAGCTAACACGAGTTGTGAAAACTGTTTCTCTTATGTAGTTTTATTCTGCATAGTTGACGGGATGTAATTGCGGAGAGCATAGTCGACATTCCTTTGTCTGTGAAGATACGGTTACAACAAGTTAAAAAAAAGCACGACCTCAAATGTAAATGATGATTTCACAAATTAGGACTTTACCAGATTACAAATTTTATTCAACATCAATAGAAATCACATAAAAATGATCCAATCATAGGATACACCAATCAAATACGAGTATTTGCTTTATAACTGAGTGATTAAGCGACCCAAAAATTATCGAATCATAGGATAGACAAATCAAATACGAGTATTTGCTTTATCACTGAGTGATTAAGTAACAGTTCTCGGTACGCTCTCCAAATATCCGTTCACATAAGGAAAAGAAAATTAGAAGAGAATTTTTTTAATGTTATTGCCCTTGTCCAAACATGTAGTTGATAATACACTTAGAACATTTTTAGCCAATAGTTACTTAATCCGTTTGTCGTCATACCGAAGCGATTATATAAATAAAGCTGTATTATTATTATAGTTAACTGTGGTCTAACCATTACTTTAAGTCCCATTCAGATTTACTATTTAGAGCTCTGTTATACGGAATTATTGCAAAGAGATTTGTATATATTGCACGAACTTGCCTATGCAATTGCAATTATTGTTAACCGTGTGATAGTTTATAAATCAATATTTTCCAATATTGGTGCAATTACCCTTTTATGGTAAAGCAAATCTTTGAAAAAATGACGTCACTTGTTCGGTACAATATTGAACTAGTTCAGGAGCACCTGAACTCACCCTGGTTTTTGTTGGGTTCGTGTTACTCCAGCTTTAGTTTTCAGTGTAGTGTTGTGTGTTCTATGTTTGTCTTTCGTTTCATTTTGTTGGCCATGGTCTTGTCTGTCTTCCGACTTAACGATTTCTGTCTGCCCTTTTGGTATCTTCGAATTCCTTGGAAGAACTCTTCGTAAACGAAATGCCCAACATTAAGGTTAATTCATACTAAGCGTGTTTATAAAAAAGGCTTTTGCCATGTCAATGCCATTTATTATCAAGCGAATTTTTGAATTGAGCACATCTGGAAAAACATGAACAATTAAAAAATGCTGAAAATACTGTTAGACAGACAGCAGGAAGTTAATTTGAATTAGATAATCGCACATAGTTAGTCGGACAGTGAAAATCTAAATCGATAACGAAAAGTGATAATATTTCGTCCTAAAACGAATATTTTGTAGACATATTTGTACCATCAGAAAAGTTACATTTTGTTTTATTTTGTGTTAACTTAACTTGTCCAGAAATGGCTAAATTTAATTTATGCTTTTTCGAACTCTACATATATTATATTTGTTGTTTTGCCAGTTTACTGAAAACATAGATGAATAAATAACTCCTTTAATGACATTTGTGTTCAAATATTTAACATTTGTTTATTTTTGGGGAAGTTGACGTACAATATCTCCCAGTAGTCTTAAGCTGACATTTTGTGAATTCTGTTCTTCGTTAAGGGTCAAGATGATCTAATTATGCAATAAAATCTATTTAATAATAATATTGTAAGTTTCTTCATAATTGATTTGCGATTTACATTACTTATACAACTATATTTATCATGTCGTTAAAAACTTTATGTGATCGTTAAAACGTACAAAATGTTTGTCGACATATAAAAATGATCAATAAAATTTCTAGCTGTTGTAAACATAAAATTTATTGACATTTAAAAAAATCAAAGAACAACATTGACTACCAAAGTTTGCTCGAATTGATAACTTGATCCAAAGTCAAATCTGTATAAACTATACGCTATTATTATGGATATTGCACGGCACAGATTATTCAAACCAGTTTGCACATTTAAGAGGATGATATCCAACGTCATTTCTTTAAGGAAGACTTTGCAAACATGGGTCTGGATGCCATTAACATTAGCAATTTACTCCGCCATAAAACCGTTCCATCAAAAATAGCAGCTTATTTTACCGAAAAATTCACTCCATTAATCTCTTATACCTACACTAAGCCTGTTGCATCCAGAATTTTCAACTACATGAAGGTTTTGCAGTAATTCAGTATTGATGTTCTGAAACCCAAACCTCCCGAAGGCTCCTGCTCGTAGTTACCCTTCAACAATAGTCCAGCTGGGTAATTATTACCGGTGACATAAGTTTTTCTACATATGATAATGTACGACAGCTGCTATCTAAAGGTCCTAAATACCGAGTTCCAAATGCAATTAATTGGAAACAAAACTTTAAGCTCTTGATGGACGCAGGTGAGGACTATGCTAGACAATGAGCGAAGCGAGAAATGGTAGAGGTTGACACCCTTTCTGAATGGGTCAAGAATGTCAGTTCATTAATTCAGATTCGGATGAAAAATTACAAGGGTCGATGAGCACTAAAGCTCCATCAGTTTTCAAGGGCCCTGCTATCTTGACGGACTTGTCTGCCATCCATGACAAATTTGTTGTTGTTCAAGCCGATAAAATCTCAAACAATATTGTATTTGTTTGTAAAAAACACTACCTTGATTGCTTGATAAAAGAGCTTGGCATCAAGGACACATCTGGTAACCCGACATATACGCCTACTACACTTTCTAAAGAAGAGATCCTCGTTAACCACAGGTCGGTTCTGT
>JAULBM010291778.1:0-26197 GCA_032357055.1 Geukensia granosissima | reverse complement strand
CCGTGTCTCCCCTTTTCAGATCTGTCGTCCATCTACTTCCTGTTTGCCAAGCGGGGGCATCTGTGTCCACCAGGACATGTTTTACCTCTGTTTTATATGCCCTTATGTTTGTTTGTTTACTGTTCATTTACTTGCCTACCTATGAGTATGATCTTTGTTGACTCAGGTTTACCATGTTTACATGTGTGGTGTATTTTTAACTGATTATTCTAGAATACTGTAAACGTGGTTATTTTCGTGGGGGTTAATTTCACTAATTGTCATACTCGACCCTTCGCGTGGTTATAATATTCACGCATCTTGCCAATTTCATAGTAAAATGTATGTTGTATCAAGCATTCGCGTGGGGGTAATTTTCGCACAAAGTTGTCGAACGTGAAATTACCCCCATGCGAAAATTTCCACGTTTACAGTATATATTTTGGGCTATGTTTGGTTCTTTATTTTGGAATTGATTTACCTTGGTTACTCCAAGGTTTTATATACACTATATACATATTTACAATATCTACCAACTCAGTTATCATATGAGGTTAAAAATTGTATCCCTTCTGCCCGCAAATATGAGGCTAGCATGAAATAGTTGTCTTTTGCAGGTAGAATAAATAGAAAGTATTGAAACATTCCCTGTTCCTCATCCCATGTCCTAAATTCTATATTATTGTCCCTGCAAAAGTCAACTGCTTCACGAAGCCCCTAATGCGGGCGAAATACAATACAGTAGTCGGTAACATGTCTGTGTCTGATAGGATCACTGTCCATGACATTGTGGGGACTGTTCTATAGACCTAAGTATGATGGACACATTGTAAGGTTTAATGTCCATGACCTGATGGGATCACTGTCCATGACATTGTGGGGAACTGTTCTATAGACCTAAGTATGATGGACACATTGTAAGGTTTATTGTCCATGACCTGATGGGATCACTGTCCTTGGCATTGTGGGGAACTGTTATATAAACCTAAGTATGATGGACACATTGTAAGGTTTATTGTCCATGACATGGTGGGGTCATTGTCCATGACATTGTGGGGAACTGTTCTGTAGACCTAAGTATGATGGACACATTGTAAGGTTTACTGTCCATGACCTTCTAGGGTCATTGTCCATGACATTGTGGGAAACTCTTCTATAGACCTAAGTATGATGGACACATTGTAAGGTTTATTGTCCATGACATGGTGGGGTCACTGTCCTTGGCATTGTGGGAAACTCTTCTATAGACCTAAGTATGATGGACACATTGTAAGGTTTACTGTCCATGGCCTGGTGGGGTCACTGTCCTTGGCATTGTGGGAAACTCTTCTATAGACCTAAGAATGATGGACACATTGTAAGGTTTACTGTCCATGGCCTGGTGGGGTCACTGTCCTTGGCATTGTGGGGAACTGTTCTATAGACCTAAGTATGATGGACACATTGTACGGTTTATTGTCCATGACCTGGTGGGGTCACTGTCCTTGGCATTGTGGGGAACTGTTCTATAGACCTAAGTATGATGGACATATTCTAAGGTTTATTGTCCATGACCTTCTAGGGTCATTGTCCATGACATTGTGGGAAACTTCTATAGACCTAAGTATGATGGACACATTGTACGGTTTAATGTCCATGACCTGGTGGGGTCACTGTCCTTGGCATTTTGGGGAACTGTTCTATAGACCTAAGTATGATGGACACATTGTAAGGTTTACTGTCCATGACCTGGTGTGGTCACTGTCCATGACATTGTGGGAAACTCTTCTATAGACCTAAGTATGATGGACACATTGTAAGGTTGACTGTTCATGACTTGGTGGGGTCACTGTCAATGACATTGTGGGGAACTGTTCTATAGACCTAAGTATGATGGACATGTTCCGGACCATATGAGTATTTGGACCATACGCCTATGGTCCGGACCATTTGCGTATACTCATATGGTCTGACCATACGCGTATGGTCGGACCATATGAGTATTTTTCAAATACGTTATAAAATTTTCATCATTTTTCAGCAAAATATGAATTATATGATCACTTCATTCTGTGGAATACATTTTGGAAACTTTATGGATACTTCATATTGATAAATTAAGTTTTATTTAATAATTATAACTTTTGTTATCCCAGTGAAAATCAACTTTATCCTTAGGTGTCAGGGAGGGGACATTTGCAAGATTTTGCGAGAGTTGTACAGTGCAGGACTGAAATTGCTTGCGGAAAATATTTCAAAATAATTCATTCTTTGACATAAATTGAATTTAGAAATTGTTTTAAAACTTTTTCAAAGATAATTATGATATATTCCAGAGATTTTAATGAAATACGCATATGGTCTGGACCATACGCGTATATACTCTTATGGTCCAAATACTCATATTGTCTGGAACAGACACATTGTAAGGTTTACTGTCTGTGGCTGAGTGGGGTCATTGTCAATAAATTGTAGGGAACTGTTGTATACATGCCTTAGTATTGTGGACACATTATTTTTCTCTGGGCCCTACATAATATCAAACAAGACAACTGATCAATGAATTTGATGATGTTTAAACTTATCTCTGCTGAGTCTATCATATAGGGCTGAGAGGAACCTAGAATAGAGGTATGGAAAGGTAAAACAGAGCTGACATTGATAAGGCTTTTTTTATAGGTTTAACATGATATCTTTGTCATCACACATTCAAAGTCAATCACAAAACAAATGAAAGTTTGAAACATTCTAATATGAAGTTTTTCAATTATAATATATACCTATTGCGTAATCCTCGGTATACACCTTGTTGTTCCAAGACAACCCACGTTATTTAATTGAGCATGTGTCCCTAAAAATACATTTGTAACCTTGGTAATTTCCATTTCATAGCGATTTATAATAAGCTTTGCCCACTAATTTTGTTAAATCATTACGAATTTCATCTTAACAGAAATATTGCATAAATGGAACAGCCGCAAAATGGCTAAACACAGGGGCACCTTAGGGCTGCACAATATGGAAAAAAGGGCTTGGCTATAATTTTCATATTAGAATCGAAATAAATCATGGCAGGGTAAATATGAAGATTATACCATGGTAGTTACTTTATGCACATATTTCCCAGTCGCTGACACTCATTGTTAAATATTTGTCATAAAGTAACTACCCATCATTTAATCCCCATATATTTACCCTTCTTAAATAGAGCAGCTTCCAAGTTTAGGCATAGATTTTAAATTTGCACATTTCTTCATTTTTGTCTCGCCTGCGACAGCGAGACATAGGTGTTACTTCCCGGCGGCGGCGGCGTTAACAAGTTGTGTAAAAGCTTTATATTTCAGAAGGTACAGGACCTAGACAAACCAAAGTTGGCGCATAGATGCCTCATGGTCCAAACTTCCCGTCTGACATATGTCAGCTGACCTTGACCTCATTTCCATGGTTCAATGACTTTGTAAAATTTGCGTTCAGTTTTCGTGATTAGGTCCGTTTCTCAGAAACTAGAAAACCTAGACCAATGAGATTTGGTCTATAGATACTTCATTGAAGGGTCATGTAAGTCTGACATATGTGGCTGAGCCTTGACCTCATTTTCATGGTTGACTGACTTTGAAAAATCTGCGTTCAGTTTACGTGATTAGGTCCATTTCTTAGAAACCAGAATACCTAGACCAATCATATTTGGTCTATAGATGCTTCATTGAGGGGTCATATCAGTCTGACATATGTCACCTAACCATGACCTCATTTTCATGGTCCAGTGATTCACATTCAGATTTCGTGATTAGGTCTATTATCCAGTAACTATAATTGATATATGAACTATATTTGGTCTGTATGTTCTTTTTGAGGGGTACATGGATGTCTGACATATGTCACCTGACCTTGACCTCATTTTCATGGTGCATTGATTCACGTTCAGTTTTCGTGATTAGGTCTGTTTCTAAGTAGTCATAAGAGATGGCTCAATAATTTTTGGTCTCTATATTCCTCTTGTAGTGTACATGGATGTCTGACACATGTCACATTACCTTGACCTCATTTTCACGGTCCAGTGATTCGTGTTTAGTTTATTTGTTTAAGTCTGTTCAACTAGTTTTGGTCTTTATGTTGTTCTTCAGGTGTACATGGGTATCTGACATGTCAACTGACCTTGACCTTGTTTTCACGTTCCAGTGATTCCTGTTCAGTTTACATGATTAGGTCTATTTCTCAGTAACTATAAGTGTTAGCTCAACCAGATTTGGTCTGTATATTGTTCTTCAGGTGTACATTGGTGTCTGACATATGTCACCTGACCTTGACCTCATTTTCACGGTCCAGTGTTTTTTGTTGGAGCCATGAACCGCAGGCGAGACATTTCTGTGTGTTAACTTGTATTAAATCTATCTGCCATGTACTGTATTTGCAGATGTTTTATAAATGATTTTTTTAACAGGTTCTTTAAAAAACCTACCAAAATCTTTATCAGACTTTTTGGAGGACATAAGTTGGGAATTAAAACCTGTAGATGGTGAAACTCTAGAACATATCTCAAATGACAATAGTGAAGTAGCACCAGATTGTGTAATTGATGAAACTCAAGAACATATCTCAAATGACAATAGTGAAGTAGCACCAGATGGTGTAAATGGTGAAACTCGAGAACCTAGCTCAAATGACAATATTGAAGTAGCACCACAGCATGTTATTGGTGAAACTCGAAAATGTAGCTCAAATGACAATATTGAAGTAGCACCAGAGCATGTTATTGATGAAACTCCAGAATGTAGCTCAAATGACAATAGTGAAGTAGCACCAGATGGTGTAATTGGTGAAACTCGAGAACGTAGCTCAAATGACAATATTGAAGTAGCACCAGATGGTGTAATTGGTGAAACTCGAGAACGTAGCTCAAATGACAACAGTGAAGTAGCACCAGATGGTGTAATTGGTGAAACTCGACAACGTAGCTCAAATGACAATATTGAAGTAGCACCAGATGGTGTAATTGGTGAAACTCAAGAACGTACCTCAAATGACAATATTGAAGTAGCACCAGAGCATGTAATTGGTGAAACTCGAGAATGTAGCTCAAATGACAACAGTGATGTAGCACCAATATATGTAGCTCAACAAATTAGAAATTTGGAAGAAAATGTTGAATGTTACAGTTATGCAGGGGTGGCGAATAACCATGATCAAGTTACGCAAAGTTATAATTTGGAAGATGTGATGCATTCAGATTTTGACTCCACAATTATCATAGAGAAGATGGAAAATGGCAATTTCTATATATATAATGTTAGAAATGATAATGCAGGTTCATATTCACAGATGAATTTTTGTTCCCTTGCTGTTGAACCTGATCCTAATGATATGAAAGAAATTCAGCCATTACAGGTAAGAGAATTTTTATGAAGATAAGGTAAATTTTCTTCACCATATTTCAAAAGAAAAGGTATACTTGTTTGTGCAGACAAGTGATTTTTTTGTTTTGTTTGGGGGGGGGTTGATTCTTCACAATCAAAATACCTTACAGTATGTCGCGGGTACATGTCAGGAAATTCCCCACTGTTTCTGAACAATACACTGAATATAGTCCATACATAATTCCTTTTATATCGATTAAAATCTCTTTCAAATTCAGTAAATATGTTTCAGTTAATTATTCAGCTTAATAATATTTTATCATTGCTACAAAGAAATTTAAGATCAAATGAAGATTTGACTTCTTTTTGGCCTTGAAAGATCTTTAGTAATAAATTTACTGTGCGGATAATTTGGTTTTTGCAAAATGTGTCAAGACACTCTATGATGTGTATTCCCAAAACTCCAAAATATAATCAGGTAATCCGAAAATAGAACACAACAGGAAGCTTAAAATAGAACTAATGTAACCATTAGTGATTGGCTGATGGAAAGGGACGGGTAATGTGTACTGGGATAAAATGCAGACAAAATAATCAAACAAGAGAATCATGTATTGAATTTAAGCAAATTAGAACAAATTAACAGAATTTCAAACTAGGACATCACCTGGAACAATAAAAAGTCTTGTCATTCAAATGCCTGGTTCAAACAGAAAAATAACGGAAGTTTTTGTTCAGAAATATAAGTTTGACGACGTTTTTGGGTTTCAAGTTCGCCCTTTTCTTGGTCACAATATTTCCAGCGAGACTAAAAATTCTCTCTTGGATTTCTTTGATATTTGGTATCCTGAGATGAATGGCGACATTGAAAATATATTCTGAGCAACCATGTTCAAAATGGCCGCCATTTTCCTATATATAATTATTTCAATCAATATGGGTTCTGAATGCTACATTAACAATAGATTATCCAAATGAGATTATGTGTCAAAAGTGCTTTGGTAATCCACCATTCTAAGCCTGTGTCAAACATGAATCGTAAGTCCACATTAATTGTCCCCAACGTACAGGGTTCAACAAGCTGCAGTTGTATCATGCTGTAGCCAGCGAAGCTTTTTATTTTATTTTTATTGGATTTTCGAAAGATTTGTTTCTTTGGATTCTTCTCGACTTGGGCTAGGTCATGTAGGTAATGTGCTTACAGATATCGCCTAGCTCTTACCGTTTCAGAGTTATGGGGGCTAAAGGGGGCCATATTCGTACTTTAACAAAGTACCTTAAATATCTCTTTTTCAACAGATTTACAAAGTACCTCAAATATTTATTTTTCATCAGATTTTAGCACAGCCATTCATTTTTTACATGTATGTAATATGTTGGATCTTCATTGTCCTTAGTGAGGAGATAACATTTTGATAATTTGAATTTCAGGTAATGGAAAGCGTGCCAAAAATTGATGAATGTAGAAAGAGGAAGGTTGAGGAATCATCTGTACCTACAAAAATTGCTAAAGTAAAGGTAATTGTCAAATTATGGTTAAAATGCTTCCATGTGCATCATTATAGCCTGTCATTTTTGTCTCGCCAGGCGAGACATAGGTATTGCTTTTCCGGCGGTGTCGTAAACAATTGTAAGAGTTTTTGCCAATATCAATATCTCAAGAACTACTAATGGTAGGTCAATGATATTTGGTATGCAGTTGCATTAGGACAAGGACATGTTACTTTCATGAGAATTTTACACATATACCCCTGTGGTCATGCTTCATTGACTTCGACATTTTAACTTCATATATAAGGGTTTTTGCCATTATCTTTTTTTCAAAAACTACTTATCATTGGTCAATGATATTTAGCATGCAGTTGCATTAGGACAAGTACATTAAAATTTCATGATGATTTTACACATATACCCCCACATTTATGCTTCACCAACTTGACATTTTAGCTTCATATATACAATGTATTTTTGCCAACATCATTTTTTCAAGATAATGCAGTTGCATTAGGACAAGTACATTTCAATTTCATGACGATTTAAGGCATATAACCCGCAGCCAATTGGGACAGAACTTTGGTGGAATGGTCCTTGGGTGGCCCCCTTCCAAATTTATTTCTAGCATGCATGCCTGATTTCCAACACACATGGCTGCTGGTACTCAAAATAGAAAAAAAAGAGGGGATGAGTTTCAAAAATCTTCTTTTATGAAACTGACTTACCAATTGGAACCAGAGTTGGCAGCAGTAGTCCTTAGGAGGTCCTCTTTCAGAATTATGTCCGATGACCCAGACTGTCAACCAAGATTGCCGCCACAGCCAAACTTACTTTAACATAGGACCCTATGGGAAAATTCATTTAAAAATCTTCTTGTCTGAAACCACTTCGCCAATTGGAACCAGACATGGCAGCAATGGTCCTTAAATGGTCCTTTTTCAGAATTATCTTTAATGACCAGACTGTCAACCAAGATGGCTACCACAGCTGTACATAGTTTAACAAAAAACCCTATTGGAAAATATATTTTAAAATCTTTCTTGTCTGAAACCAGTTATCCAATTGGAACCAGACATGGCAGCAATTGTCCTTACATGGTCCTCTTTCAGAATTATGTCTGATCCCAACTGTCAACTGTCAACCAAAATGGCCGCCACAGCCAAACTTAGTTTAAGATTGTACCCTATAGGAAAATATGCATAGATGCCAGGTGAACGACACAGGCTCCTTGGAGCTTGTAGTTTAGCTGTGTTTACTGTTATTACCAGGTGAGTGATTCAGGCTCACGTGCACCTGTAGATATCCCAATCTCACATTTTTCATTTGCAACCATCTCAATTTTGTTTCCATCTCTATCAAATGTACATTTAGTACTCTTTCCTGTGTTAACATGCTGCAGTTGTATTATGTGGCTTTAGACATTTCATTTAGACATCAAAATTTACTGCTTTGAGGGTATCAGTTGTGGATTTTATACCCTGATATGATTAAATTTCCAGCATAATCCAATCAAAAACAACATTTATACAATCAATGATGCTATAGTGAAAAAAATATTCGGAAATCCACAAAAATCTTTACAGAAAAATCAAAGCAAATAAATACATCATAATAGCAAAATATACACAAAATAATCCATACTAAAGTTCCAACTGGTTTCACCCATCTTGGGATAATCATGGACAATGTTACTAACGGCAAATGTCTCTAACGGTAACGTAACGTCATCATAGCTCAAAAGAACGATAACTGTGTGATGTTGACTTTGTTCACTTATGGATACAAAGAAAAACAAAAAAGAAAGAAAATTTAAACCTTCGTTGAATGTGTAATTAATTCACTATATTATTTATTTTTCTTTGTATATATATTTATATTGAAAAAAATTATTGTAGAATAAAGTTTCTGGTCAAGTTGGAGAAGATAGAAAGAGTAACACACGGTGGACAACAATTACGGCTGCTTTATGATCAAATTGCGTTGCATGATAACTTTATGAATTTGAAACGGATACTTTGCTATAAAATGGACGAAAAGCGAAGGACAACATCCAAAAATCTGCCGATAATAGAGGAAACAAGTTGAATATATGCTTAATTCTATTTTCACGGAAGATTCGAATACGTTAACTATCTAAAATAATTTGATTTGAATCATTTTCATACAGCACATGTGGGTATTAATTAAAACAAGTAGTGTTCCAAACTGTTTGGAGCAATACGATTCATAATTTAGTCAAAATATATGTTACTACCAAATGTTTATACATGTAAAATACTTCTATATACTGTTAAGTATAAGCAGAGTTTAAGACATACTAAAAGTCTTTATTAATTATCTGTATCTAAGATATTTTGATTAAATTATGATCGTATTTGCTCCAAATATTTTGTGACCACTGCTTGTTTTAGTTAATACCTACATGTGCTGTATTAAAATGATTCAAACAAGTTATTTTAGATAGTAATCGTATTCGAATCTTCCGTGAAAATAGAATTAAGCATATATTTAACTTATTTCCTCTGTTATCGGCAGATTTTTGGATGTTGTCCTTTGCTTTTCATCCATTTTATAGCAAAGTATCCGTTGCAAATTCATAAAGTTATCATGCAACACAATTTAATCATAAAGCAGCCGTAATCAGTGTCCACCGTGTAACAGTGAGCCAGTATATTCAGGTTTACCCTGCAACAGGAAGTAACATGTTACTAAAAGACATATAAAACACAATATGTCCTTTATCTAGAAATCAATCTTAGTGTTTTTCCAAGCAGATACATATTTTAAGAAAATAATATAACACTTTGTTAGAACATAACAGACTCAAACCATAGTGAAGTGTCAATCTCAAGGGCATTGCAAATTTTGGAAATTTAATTTCTAAGAAAGTCTTTCTTCATTACAAAGCAAATTTGGTTTGGTCACAACAGGATGACGACTACAAAATAAAAGAAAACAACTGAATCTATTCTAGTCTTCTGAAAATTTATCAGTATTGCATATATTGGCATTACTAGGACATGTAGAAACCACAACAAGGTGCGAATAGGTGTCCTTTTGTCATTCAAACTAAGCAAAATCATGTCTTCTGAAATTTTGTTTTCAGAAGAGGCAAATAGCTACTACCACATACATATTATATTCGTAGGAAGTTCATAGCACCAGCATAAGCACTATTCACTCTCCAATGACCACTGGAATTTTTTGTGGGCTTCCTAAAATGTATGCTTTGCTTGCATAGAACTATAATTGTTGCATTTTTTGGTTATTATCTTGAATATTATTATAGATAGAGATAAACTGTAAACAGCAATAATGTTCATCAAAGTAAGATCTACAAATAAGTCAACATGGCCAAAATTGTCAATTGACCCCTTAAGGAGTTATTGCCCTTTATAGTCAATTTTTAACAATTTTTCGTATATTTTTGTAATCTTATACAAAAATCTTCTCCTCTGAAACTACTGGGCAAAATACTTTCAAACTTTAACTGAATGTTCCTTAGGGTATCTAGTTTATTAATTTATTTCTGAAGTTTTGATCTATCAACAAACATGGCCACTGTTGCTTAAATTAGAACATAGGGGTCAAATGCAGTTTTTGGCTTATATCTCTGAAACTAAAGCATTTAAAGCAAATCTGACATGGGGTAAAAATGTTCATCAGGTTAAGATCTATCTGCCCTGAAATTTTCAGACTAATCAGACAACCCATTTTTGGGTTGCTGCCCCTAAATAAGTGGCATTTTTAAGCAAACACCTATATACATTAAAAAGCAAAAATATAAATCGTGATTGATGAATGAATTAGTGAGCAAAAAAATTCAGGTGAGCGATTCAGGCTCTTGAGAGCCTCTTGTCTTATAATTGTAATTTTTGATATATTTTGATAAAAGTCAAATTATGTTGAAGGTGTTCTGATTCTGACATGGAAGATGATTCCCCAAAAGAATGCATTGATGGAGAAGAACATGATATAATCAAAAGAAAAAAATTGGCTGAAGAGATTGTTATTGATAGTGATTGTAGTGAAACATACCCTATGCTTTCCAAACTGCATTCCATAGTTGACAAAGTACCTGCAACTGAATCAGAGTTTGAGGATGATGAGGATGAGGAACAAATAAATGAAGAGTTCATTATAAGAGATGAAAAGCACAAGGAGATTTTTATTACTGCTGTTATAAAAGATGAATTGAGTAAGAGTGGAAAGATGAAAAAAAATGACAGAGTTTACAATTCACATCACCCTTGTCCATTTTGTTGTAAGTTTCAAACCAATTTTTCTCACCATTTGTTAGGTAATACGCATAGTGATGAGCCTGAAGTTAAAGAAATTTTAGAATTAGATTATTCAAAGTGTATAAATGCTGAAGACAAAGCAACTGTAAGGAAACAGAGAAAAAGATTACTTGATAGGTTAAGGCGTAAAGGAATTCATAAACACAACTTGAAAGTACAGAAAGATAAGAAAGGGGAGATCATCCTTGAAAGAAGACTTTTAAAGTCTGAAAGTTTTGACATCGAAAAGTATGGGGCTTGTCCATCATGTTATGGATGGATACTCACAACAAATATTCAGCGCCACCAAGCAACCTGTAGTGCCAATTCTGACAATGTCAGGCAAAGTAAGGGCACTTTAATAACCCAATCACAAATTATAACAGGAAGAATATCAGAGGAGGCCAGTCATGCTTTAGTCAATGAAGTATTTAGTATAATGAGAATTGATGAAGTTGGCAAGATAGCTAAGACTGACAGTTTGATTATAGCATTAGGAAATGAGTGGATGCTTTCGAATCTAGGAAATAGAATTATGCGAAAATATTATACATCATCAGTGATGAGGCTCTCAGCCAAGCTACTGATATCTTTAAGGGATATTACCGGTGGAAGTGACAAATCAATGGACGACTTTATTGCTCCTGGATGTTATGAACATTTTGCAAGAGCAGCATTAAAATGCTCAAAACAAGACATTAATGATGAAGAAGATTTGAAGAGTCCTAGCAATGCGATAAAACTGGGTTACGACATAAAACGAATGGCTTCTGCAAAACTAGGGGTAGCAATTGTTGCAGGTGATGATTTGAAAAAGGCTCAGGCTGAGAACTTTTTAACTCTTTTGAATATGAGCTGGAGATTGAAAGTGTCAAAACTGGCAAGATTGGTATTGACAGAACGTAGTTTCAACTGTGTGAAGCAACTACCATTACCAGAAGACCTTCAGAAAATAGTGACTTTTATGAAAACTGAAATTGAAAAGTTGGAATTGAATGACATCTCTTACAAAACATATCGAAGGGCTGCTGTTTTAGCTCTATCCAGGATAACCTTGTATAATAGAAGAAGGTGCCACGAAGTCCAAGCTCTCAAGTAAGTTGATGCATTTATATAGACAGTTTTGACTTTCACTCAAATCGTCAGCCGTGTCATTGACAAAAATTGTTATGCTGGTGACGCATAATCAAGGAAACAGTAGTTTTGCAGACAAAGGTGAAAATTTAATGTTATACAGTGGGGGCAACGCGGATTTTAATTTCTCACCTAATCGCGGTTGAGGTTGAGTTGCTTTGAGAATTAGGCCGCCGCTGCAATCACGTGTCGCGGCTGAGTGCCGGTTGATAATCGGTGATGTGATAACGTTGAGAAATGATTGGTCATATGACCACATGTCTTCTAAATTTAAAGTATCAAATTAAGATTAAAATTCATTTTAAAAATGTAGTTTTATAAAGAATTATGCATGCAGATTCTCAAAATTAACCGTTAATTATGAGTGCGTATATGAAGTCGGATAATACCACACTTACAATTTTGTATGGATATATCGATTTATAAAATGATTTATAAATATTTGAAACTTTGCCGTAAATTATCAGATTAGATTTGAAAATTAATTAAATAATATAAATTGCATACCACAGTAAACTTTCCTTCTGGTTTTCCAGTTTAGAGGATTACAGGAGAAGAAAGACGACACCAGATGAAGTTGCGTTGCAAATGTGCCATGAGCTAACAGAGTTCGAAAGGGAATTGCTTGATACACAGGAGGTGGTTATGACTAGAGGAAAGGTATATATTATACTATTTATTAGCTGACATACATGTTTATACTTAAATTTCAGCAGTCTCGCTTTATTATTCTTAAAAAAAAGAGCAAAATTAAGTAACTGTTTTAAAATGAGTGTACAATGAAGAAGATTACCTTTTACATATACATGTATACACAAAGAACCAAACAACAAAAAGAAAGAAATTTTTCAGGTCAATTGGGTTCATGTGAATAATTTCAATCCCATACTTTGGTTGACAGCAAAGTTGGGAGGTAAAAAATAACGCTATGAAGTAGTTACTGTTTGGTTTTGTTTTTTTTTAAAACCTTGTTTGATAGTGTCAGAATGAAATATTGTGCAGTCACAGGACATATTGGACTAACTGCATAAATACAGATTTATGTAATTAAAATCCAATAGTATTTTCTAGATCTATGTACATGTATCTATAACAGATGTTGAAAATTGATATTGTTCATAAATTTTGGTTTTGTAAACTTTTCACCGAAGTGAAGTCATCTTATGGTATGGTGAATGTCAGGCGGGTGGGCGGGGAACTCAATCAATTCCTTCAGTTTTTGAGGCAGAACCTTGAAACTTTGTAGGATGTTTATAAATATATATAATATTGAAGATGTGCCCCTTCTATTGTGGTCACATTTTGATGATTTTTATGGATTCTACAGATAGTTGAACTTAGTAATTTTTTTTAGGAACAAAATTCAACTTTTTCTGTATTTGATCCATTTTCTTGATCATATTTTTGGTTATGCATGTTATAGATATTTGGTTTATATTGTAAACATGTATCCCAAATTGAATGGCGATGTCAAAAGTACATTCTGAGCAACCATTTTCAAGCCATTTTCCCGCCAAAAATTAAACTTGTTTTGATTTCTTTACTATTTGGTTTACAGTGTAGAAATGATATTCCAAGTTGAATTGCTGAGAATTAAACATGTTGAATATCTTTTTATTGTTGTTTTATATAGTACACATGACATCCCAAGCATTCTGTTTTCTTAAAAATTATTTCAATTAATCAAAATGGGTTCTAAATGCTTGAAACAAAGCAATTTATGGACAATAGATTATCCAAATTGGATTGAATGTCAAAATTGCTTTGTCAATACACCATTCCAAGCCTGTATCAAACATGAATTGTAACACCATATTGGTTCCCAACATACAGGGTACAAAGGGCTTGGGTCCTATCATGCTGAGCGCAAGGAAGCTCTCTATTATCTTAAGCTACTTAGGTCCATATGCTGTCCAAGATGGCTGCCACAGTGGGAGAAAATTTAATATAGGACCCAATGGGAAATGCTTTGTCAATCTTCTCTGAATCTATCAAATTGGAACCAAACTTGGTCACAATAATCCTTGGGTTGTCCCATTTTAATTGTCATGATTGTATCTGACAAGTCTCTGCTCCATCCCAGATGGCCCACCACCATGTGACCACGAGACATATGTCAATCTTCAGGAAATTCTCAGTCAAGTTGAACCCTGTGTGCTGTTCATTAACAAGCTGGACCAAATGTCATTGGATGTAGAGCTTATGCAGTTAAATTTGTAACATCAATATCTACTCCCTTAAAAAACTATACAGCAGATGTTTACTCCTTTAGTTTTAAACTGTGGTATGATTTTAGGGTGGCAAAGGAGTACCTGTCATCATTCCAAAAGATGTGATAAATGTAATGGAATACCTGGCAAATGAAGAGATCAGACAGAAAGTCGGAATACCTTGTTCCAGATATTTGTTTGCAAATTCCAGTAAGAACATATTCATATTTCTCACAAGAGATTTAATAGAATGTATCATGTATGCTGTGGTTTTATTGTACCATGTGTATAGGTTGTCCTACATTACTGATCAGCAAAATTTCAGCAATGTATCCTTAACCTAATGATTGGCCAAATTGGTATTTCTGGATGTCTATTATGAACTTAAGATATCACTATGATCAGTCTTATTGGCTAGTTGTATTACCAAATAAATTTCCGAGATCAAAGTATCTCCTGTAACACAGGCAAAATACGATCTATATCAGTTAGCTTCAATGATCTCCGAATGAGGCCATCTAATAGTAACTTTTTGTTACCTCCTATATTTGAATTTGATTATTTTGCATTTACAATTTTATTCTCCAGTTGCAAAATTTTTGCGTGAATAAGGTGCTGTGAAGTATGAAACGCACCCCCTTTCTCCTAGGAAAAGGAAGAGAAAAAAATATATTTTGTACGTACATTACGCATGAAGATTTTTTAAAAGATGTTGGCAAAAATTGTCGGGAAAAATGGAAAAGACACCAATTTTGATTATTGCAGCATTAACTATACACTAGATGTAATATTGATTACTATTATGTGGAAGGATATAAAATGTGCTTGCTTTATGGTTTTATTCTGATAACTTTGCTAATTGAAAATATCCATTTATGAACACCAGATGTTTACGGGAAATGTTCAATTAAAAAATAAGTCTGTACAACTAAGCAAATTATATGGAAGGGGTTGCTATATCAATTGTTTCAAATTTCCTTTAAGATCTTTATTTATTTATTAAACATAATGAGCTTATGCAATCATCCATCAGGTAATTAACACACAGAGTCCAGGTAACTTAGCTTACGCTGGAGGGGGGTATATGCAACTGATCATTACATGATTTCATGATAACGAACAAATTGGTGTTCACAGTCAGATTATTTGTCAGAGAAAATATCTGATTGATTATGAATCCAAATAATACATATGTAATTGCTGAATATAAGTGATGAAAACATACATGTAAGCTAAAATCTTGTAAATATGAAGAGGTTCATATTTTGGTCAAAACTGAGAGACCTGAAATTATTTACTATAGTTGTCTCTGGTCACATATTCCTTAGAAATAATCTATCTTGGTCATGTTTGTAAAGATGTGATGCACCATCCTTCACTGGGACATTTTTAGGGGTAAAATCTTGCATTGATATGGCCATAAACTAAAAACAGTATAGTCTTATGAGTTACGTTTGTTTCCTCTGTACAGATATTTTGAAGATTTCCCAAGGATAGGAGGGGTTGTTTTTTTAAGGAAAATTTCACTTAGATTAACACACCAATAAAAAAATTGGGTGTCAGTGATGGACAAACCTAAAAATGACGGGAAACTTAAAAAAAGGAATAATTTTTTTCAGATGCAGGTGTCTTTAGAGGTTACGACGCTATAAGCGCAGTGAAAAAGGAAGCTGGATTAAGATTACCAAACCTGGTAAAGACATCAAACATGCGGAAGTACATGGCTACAATGATGCAGGTATTACTGGCTCAATTTTCTTAATTGAAAAATATTTGGTAGGACTTGGATGGGATAGAACTCCATCCTATTTTTTTTTCAACTTGGATGCAACTTTGATGAAAATTTACCTATTAATAATTAAGGAATGACTTCCATGAATATTTTGTTCATTGGCATAGCGGATTATATTAAATGTGTAATAAAAAATTCACTTCATATACCATTGAACAAAATATTTATTGAATAAAGTCATTGCTTATGAATAAATTTGGAACACAGAAAGTGATTTTTTTCCCCATCTTTAACAGTCATAACAAATGTAAACATGACACCGTGCATAGTAATTCAACGTTGTTGAGGTGGGCATGTCCCCATAAATTTTTGTTCATGGGGTTTTGAACAAAAAATTTCAGCCAATCAAATAAAACAATGCATTTCTCTAAAATTTATTTATATGATTTTGTCTTTGAGTATCTATCTAAAACACACACTTGCATTTGACAAAGAAGTTTTGTATCATAGAAGTAAAAGGAGATGTGGATTAAGCGTATCCCAGACCTGCCAACCATTACAATTTGAGCATAAATTCTATGGTTTTTAAAGGGCCTGGGTGGCCAAGTGGTCTAAGTAGTTGGTTTAAACTTACCTGTACAGACCACTGTAGCTTATCACCTATTCAGCGTGAGATCGCGCCTGACTTTGTATAATACAAAAAAGGGTGTGACTCGCATCGCATGTGACAAGGTTTGTCAGTTACCTGCCCAAGGTCGGTGGTTCTCTCCAGGTACTTTGGCTTCCTTCACCAATAAAACTGACTGCCACGATATGACTGAAATATTGTTGAAAACGTTAAACCCCAAACAAACAAACGATTTTTAGGTCAAAATTATGTTATTACGATTCGTGGGATCAAATTTGGAAGATTTTGCCGAAATCCTGATTTTATCATTACCGCATTCATATTTTGTCCAAAATTAGTATCTTTTGATCCTCCAACTCATTTCAACGCTTGTGTAAACAAGATTTTCACCAAAGCGTTTGACTGATGGTGTTTGAAAACAACCTGAGAAAGCATTTTCCTACCCAATACTAAAGATCCTCCGACGTGAGACAACTGGAATGGCAGAATGTTTGAAAAACGAGCATCTGAAGAATCTGGCATTCTCTTGGGATGTTTGGGATTTTCATATCGCAATGCCCATATCATCAATTGACAAAATATGGGTTTTTCACATGATCTTTATGCAATGCACATGGTTTGAATTGGACAATTTAAATCCATGATCATTAGATCTGACAGAAATGGTCACTGAAATTGACATGGATTGATATGTGATGTAGTTCATCAAAAGTAGAAATTTGAGTTCTGGCTTTACAAAGAAATTCTTCAAAGTTTAAACATTTTGAATCTGCTAGTTCAATTTAAAAGGACATGCATCTAAAAAAAGAACATGGAGATGGTCCAAAAGCACTAAAGTCTGTTGCACTGAGCTGAGTCTCTCACATTTTTGCATTTATTCCACAAACAATGAACAATTTTGTAAACGAAATATAAAAATGTAATGTAACTATTTTACCGGTAATTAGATTTAGAAACGACATGATTTCATCTATTATCACTTGACCTGTACTCATGTGAAAAACTGGTGATTTTCGTGAAAAGTTAAAGTTCGACTAGGTAGCAAAATTGAGTATTTTCAAAAGACTCATGGCAAATGTTAAAAAATTGTTATAAACAGATTTATGTGAACATTTGAAAACGACCATTGTTTTCAACAATTTCAATGGTCATTAACTTCAACACACGAAAAATAGCTATAATGGGGAAATAGCAAAATATCGCCATTTCCCCCATGTGTGCAGTTAAAACTGTGCTACTCATAAAAAATCCGAAATATACAAGTGTTACCAGTAAATTTTGTACATTCAATTATACAATATATACTTAAACTACTTTTGCACTTATTTTGAAATTTCATGAAAAGTGAGAGACTGCTCAGTGCAAGAGACTTTAAGAAATGCTGAGAAGTGTTTTCGGCCGGGGGGCTGGACCCCTACAGGGGTTTTGCCACTTGACACCAATGGGGGCCTTGGGTGGCCACCTACCCCCTGCCCAGATTGATAAGTCTCTCATCATATAGGGTTGGCAAGTGTTCTCCTGCAACAAGTATGTTGCAAAATTAGAACAAAAAGAGGTCATTGTACAGCCTTAAAATGAGCAATATCCCTTACTTCACAGGCAAGCCTTTAAGGCCCTAAAAAAGAAATGTGGAATCATCCCTCCAACACTGGAAACACTTTATAATACACTTTTTTTTACACTTTATAATAACAGAAAAACGATGAAAAACTATCCAACAAAGACAACCAAAGACAAAGGCTCCTGACATTTCCTGGGACAATGCCAGAATAAAAAAAAACCCACTTTGTTTCTCATGTGTCTTTTTTTAACTTTTAAAGTTGGTAAATAATGTATTGCCCTGTGCAAGTTAGAGGTACTACACCATGAAAAGATGCATGTATAATTTATACAAGTAGCATCTCTGATTGAATATAGTGATATAGTGTTTGTTTTTTGTTTTCAGTCTTTGGATATAACAGAGAATCAAAGGCAATGGATATTGGACCATTTAGGGCATACATTTGATGTGCATAGAATGCATTATAGGCAAACAAGTGATCTTATCGAGCGTGTACAGATTTCGAAGCTACTCTTAATTCAAGACTTTGGGATGGTAAACAAGTTTGTTGGAAAGAAATTAGATGACATTCAACTTGAAGGTAACATCCTTAATGAATTAGTGAAGTCTCAGAACATGTTAGGAGTACACTCAGATATATCCAGTGTTAATATCTAGGAACTTTAGATTTAGATTTTTAACCTTATTTCAGAAACAATGGACATTAACGCCCACATGTAGTCAAAATCACCAAGTTACAAATATACAAAAGAAACTGAGAAATCTGTTATGAAAATATTCATAATACTGGACATTAGAAATCCCATCAACAGGAAGTAGATGACCAAGAAACCTTAACGGTGTTACATGGTACTGCTGATAATGCTCAAGCCATATAAAAAATATCATTCCAGGCCAAAATTAAAATTATGTTTGTTTGCACTAACGCGACCGACCCGAAAAATGTCCGCCGACTCGAAAGTTTTTATCATATTTAAAAAAAAAAAGATTTTTTTTGTTTTATGTAATTTCCTTAATTCTAACCGTCATTGTTCCGTGTATTACATAATTTCCAAGTAAAAAGATGGACAGGTTCACACTGCCATCGTCAGTCTGTTTGAACATGGATGTATTATATTGACAGGAATTCTAACAAATCGACTTCAAACGTTCTAACTGCGATGCCGACATTTTGTTAAATATCTGTTAATAAATTCAACACGTCAAGCTGTTTATGAAATTATTTCAATCTTAGAGGTAAACAGGATAACGCTAGAACAAACTGAAGGGGAGACATATGTTTAAGTTTACTAAAACAGTTCCTCCTAGTTAAATATAGAGTGCTGTTTCATATTTTTTACTTATCAAGGGCAACCAAGACCAAAATATTTACTTGTCCGGTTAACAAACGGTACGTGTTGGGCATGGTATTTTCTCAGCCGTGTTGAAGAAATAATAAGATAGGAAGTCGAAGAGTATTATGGGATATTCATAATGTCAGGTTGTTCAATTCAGCATGTGCACTTGCTTTGGGCATATGGAGCACAATTTGAGGAGTTCCAGGTGTTTCATTCTTGTTGAAGTTTGTATGGGGATCTCTAGATTCTTCATTTACCATATTTCTAGTACTTGTAAGCAGCAACATCTCCCAAGTACATGTATCTTCCTCTATTACACTCTCATTGAAATACAAAGATGTCCAACAACTCCGACGATGCATATCGATACTAGTTGATACAGAAATATAATATCCAAAAAAAAAAAAAATACAAAAAAAAAATGCCTACCTACCTACCCACTGCTGCTAGTCATGGGTAGGGTTAGTGCAAACTGAAATATTTTTAAGTGTGGCCCCAGTAGAAGCAGAGAAATCTGTTATGAATTGAAAGACAACCTTAACACTATATACAAACAAGTACTGTCAACTTTTCAAATGAGATTGATGAAGAAAATTAAATTGAAGATACAACAAAAATAAAAATAATTGAAATTTTACCCAATAAAAGATTTTGACTATGGCACTTTTTATGGGTAGGTATGGTAAGGTCAAACAAACATATTCTTTTTTATGGCTGAATTCAATTATAATTTGATTTCTAATCTGCAGATATTGTACCAAATGAAAGAAATAGTATCAATGATGAAAATGATGATACAGATACCACAGAGGATGTTACCTTTACAGGCATTGATGATATCGATGAGGATTTCATTCCAGATATGCCAGAAAATGAACTCGATGTTCTGGAAGAAAGGATTGGTAATATACTACTGTAAATTCAGAAATTATTGCGATGTTTTTATTATTGCGAAAATTGCGATGGAATAGGAATCACAATAATTAAAACTCGCATTTCAAAATTTACTGGTTGTTCTGTACTACAAGATTTATAGGATCGCAAAAAATAAAACTAGCATTATTGGCAGAAGTCAGAGATTCGCAAAAATAAATGCACACAATAATTTCTGAATTTACAGTATACTAAAGTTAATGGCTCTGTTTAGCCAGCATGGCATTTCAACAACAAATCAAATGTTTTAACTTTATAAATGAGAAGTCAGAGACCTTAGTACAGATTGAAACTTTCAAAATTTCAGACCCTTCTGTTTTCCTCATTGAATGATTAAGTCCGAATCGTAAATCAGATACGGGTTTTCATAGTAAATGACAAAGGTAATTTCTGATTCAGTTGGCAAAAGCATAATAGGTCCGTTGATGGATACCAGAAGTCATCGGATGACCAGAATTGATACAACGAAAACTGCATGATCAGTTGGCTAAAGTTGTCACCAATGTGTTTACCCAGGAACCACAAACAAAACTTTCTCAAGAAAATATTATTTTTTTAAAATTGTTTCAACAGGAAATATTTCATTCAAAGTATCCTAAGGAAACAACCTTAATCTTAAAACTGTTCGAAATGAATCTTGCATTATTAATATCTAAGGAATAATTTAATGACCTACTTTGCAATTCTTGCGTTATTTACCTTTAAATGGCAACAATTTCATATTGACTTATTAGAACCTGACAATGACATTGTCTAAAATCTTCATTTTTCTTCACTTTTAAGAAATCAGAGGAAAATTGAGTGTTTTTTTTTTTACAATGAAAAATTAGGGAAATTAGGTAAATTAGTTGATATTATTATTCAGGCTTTGTAAGTGATTAATTTATTTTTATTTCAGAAAAAAAGAAGTGTAGGAGGAAAACAGCACTGGTTCCACGTCAGAAATGGACTGATGATGATGTACAAGAACTTGAGCAGTTGTTTTCTGATAATCTGAAAAAACATTGCTGTCCAAGACAAGCAGAAATCCAGAAAAAAATGGGAATAAGTAAAAAAAATGGAGGGAATATTCACAAAAGGAAAGTAGACAACATAAAGAAGAAAGTGAGCAACATGATTCAGAAACTGAAAAAGAAATCATAAACAATGGTCCATCATTGTGTGGGCAAATTAATATTTAAAATCACTTATTTAAATATCATTTCTATTGATTTCTGTAAATGCTTGAAATCTGACATTATTAACAGTAATATCAATAATTTTAAAAAAGCTTTTCCAAATATTCTGACTAATAAGGAATAACTAGATTGTACTTTATTTGTAAAGACATGTTATCTGCATGTGTAGTGCCCCTTTTTATGTATTTTCTCATTTTGTATTATTAAAATCATGTCAAAGGAGTAGGTTCGGGAAGGCCCTAAATCTGCCCTAAATTTCAACTTTTATAAAACTAGGGAATATTGCTCCTGGGATGTTCTGACATTAGATTCCACAGTTTGTGAAATGTGACATTTAAGGTCATTATTATTAAGCATTGTGGAAAGTGGTGAGCTTAAGATCAGACCATTTTGTAAGAAATCTTAAGCTTTTGCCATTGTTGGATACAGCATTGGCCGCATTTGTTGACCAAAATTATTTTGTAATGAAAAAAAGTATTGTCAAAAGATACTTTAATCAGCAAGTTATTGCAGTGGTTGAGGCATCAGGCCATTACTAATTTTCTCAATTTAGGGCCTTTCCGAACTTACTCCTTTGGTGAAACTCTAATCTTTCACATCTGAATAAGGAATTTACAAACAGCATTCATTTTCCAGATAACTTTTACATGTTCTAGGCTTTAACTATAAGATAACACAATAAACAAGATATGTTTGTGGCTGTCAAGATCTCTAGCGATCAGCTAGAAATACTACTTAAATGGGTGATTTTATATATTTCAGATGTGCACTATGCATTTTATTTTTCTTAGTTTCCAGTATTTTCAGATTTTTTACCTTATAGTGCAGGCAACACCTGTGTTTCCTGGAACATCTATACATTTTATAATATGCTTAAGAGCCAGTCTGCCAGAAAACAATGCAATTATATAATGGTCCAAAACTAAAATCATCAGATCAAGTTCATATTTTGTACATTCAAACCTTTCGACCAACTGGCTGTCCATGAAAAATAGTTAGTCCTTATGATATACAGTGCCATCTATAAATAGCCATTTTGTGCAAGGAAAATAACTGAAATAAAAGTATAATTTCAATTTTATTGCACGTGCACTGAAGCCACATATAGGGATCACTTTGGAACACTAACCATCGTCATCTTCTGTGTCGGCATCACAAAAATTTTTGTCTCACTTTTCTCAGCAACTATACTGGCTGACAAAAGTTATGTTATGTTACATGCATTCGCATAAATAAATCTTACATTGTACTTAAAATTTGCACATGTTTCTGTCATAAAATTCATCTTTGGTTATGTGAAAGCAAGAGAGAAGCAAGCAATTTAAAAAATGTGCATAAAACTTTAGTTTTTGTCATAAAGACTGAAAACAAAAATTCACAAATCTGACAAATTTTAAATGTGCCACATCTTTTATGAAGCATAAAGGCCCATTAAAGGGAAATTTTGGACTCAAAGTATGTTCTGTAATTTAAAATTGAATAAAAATCATAGGAGGGGCAATTTTTGAGCCCCTCAATTTTGTGTTCCCCAAAAAATTGTTATTGCATGAATTGATTTTTTTTAGAGAATCGTGCATTCCTGCAAAATTTCTTGACATTACCATCTCTATTTTCAGAGATAAATACTTCCAAAGTTCTGAACCAGTGCTAATCAATGGATATGTAACGTTTCTTTCTCATCCAGTATATTTGCAGCGCAGTCTTGATATTTTGCATACATCTTCACCATGATGTGTTATATCATGTAAAGCATTTTCTTTGCAATCAGCCACCAACTTCCTCTTCAAGGGAACTTTTTTCTCTCAAATGACTGTAACATCACCTGTCATAGATAAGCATTTAAATTACCAAATGGGCAAATATTATTTTCTTAATAATGAGCCAAAACTTTTGAGGAAAAGTGGAAATGTGCCTATTAAAACCTGTTGGGGATATCGCTTATTATTTGCCAAGCTTGGTATTTTTTTCTTAATATGCTGACTCATTTGCTTTACACCAAAATGTGTTAACTGCAATATTTGCCCTCTCTTAGAGTAAATCAGTCCTTAAAATTGGCAAATTTAGCCTTTCGATCTTTATTTTTAAAAAAAAATTAAGAATAGGGGCCTTGTGAACTATGAAAAATAATGCCCTGAAAGCTCTATTTAAAACTGAAGACATAATTTTTTAAGATATTTTTAAAGATTAATGGACATTTTAGTAAAAAAAAAACCCTGAAATTATACTTTAATTTTAGCCATTTTCCTAGAAAAAAAATGGCCTTTATATAGACATATATAAAGTTTTATTGGGGATTCCATCTACCTCATTCAATTTTGTTTTAGTTTGGCAATTATATCATGTTTAAGATCTCCACTTTACGTCTTGTAATCTCATACATTGGCAATCACAAATGGCAGTTTGCAGATTTTTAGGACATTGGTTGTTCGATCTGTTAGTCAAATGCGTTTTGTTAATTGACTTGTCACTTTTAGGTCTTTTTGGAAATTGTTGTGCCCTTTTTAAACGCTTATATATACATATATGAAAAGTTAAGTATGGATTTTTGTTTCTATTGTATCATACAACATGAAAAAGCACATAAGCTTGACATTTTGTAGCCTTCCATTTGGACGATTTTTCATATTTTTTCTGGCAGACTTGCTCTTAAGGCGTTAAAAAATTACCTGTGTTTCCGCTAACCCTACCTACCAGAATTTTTTTTGTGCTGACCCTAAAGTTTTTTTGGACATATTTGGAGAAGCACTATTGAAGTCTGAATATGTCTCCAATACAAACCAGTCATAAACTTTTAAAAAGATCAACAGTTTTGCCAACCTACCGACCCTATTTTTTAGAGCATGTTATCCGAAACACAGGTATTTTTTTTGTGGCCTAAAGTGTTGCTTGTTTATTTGATTAAAATGAGACAAGACTCTTACCGTTATAAAGTTTTGTTTGAAATTATTCGAATTGTTTTGGTAATACCTGCGAAACAAATGTTTATCATGGATTCATTAAATTTTGTTATTATTATTGTAATTACTTTTTTAGCTCACCTTGCCAAGAGGGCCACATGAGTTATTGACATCACTAGGTGTCCGTCATCTGTCTTTTTCAAACGTTGTCACCTCTGACCTCTATATTTATCTGAAATAATGGGGGGGATTGTAACTTAACTTTGCATGAATGTCTTAGGGTATTCTGAACAGAACTGACGTTGGGATTTTAGATCTGTCGAAAAACCTGGTCATAGTTGCTAGAAATAGACCATAGGGGTAAAATCCCAGATTCTTGCAAATAACTAAAAAACACTTGGGTTTAGGTAAAATCTGGCAGAGGGTATTGATCAGGGCTATTCCAGAAAAAAATGTCTCCCGGGGGCAGAATGCCCATGAATTTTAGGGGTACCACCAATAAATTTTCTTTAAAGAACACACCCCTACCAATAATTTCACATTTTGGAAGACACCCCCACCAACAAATTAAAAATTAATTTTTTTAAAATTATAGATCAATTAATCCTTAAATTTCAGCTTGACATTTGCACGTTTTCAAATGGGACCAATTAATGCTCCAAGATTTCAATATATTTTAAATGAAATTCTCCAAATGTAATTGTCTATGTGTGATAGAAAAACCTCACACAACTTTGCTATATGGTATGAACTCTTGTTCATTGTTGAAGGCCGTATGGCGACCTGTAGATGATTAACTTCTTGTTCTTTAATTTATTATGGATGGCTGTCTCATTGACAATCATACCACATCTCCCTTTTTGTATATTCGCTGGCATTTCAGGTACATGTAGCACCTGTTTCATATTAAAACATACTCAGTTCTAAAATCTAAAGTTAAATTTGTGTTAAAAAAACCTATCAAGATCTACTGATGCAATGTAGGGTGAAAGGACCTACTGCGAAAATTATAGTTGATAGGGCGAACCGACCCGGATTCCAAAACCGGTGCCGTAGTGGCAGTGCTCCATCTGTCCATAGCATAGATACATGTAGATCTCTATACGGTAGAAGGATTCTGGAAACAGTCTTAGTTATTCAAAAAGAACAATGAAAATCACCAGAAGAACATATTTGTCATAGTTACTTACCGATGAATTTTTCCTTGTGTTGTTCCATGCCATTTTTGACCAGAAACGTGATCACGTCGTCTTGTGTCCAGGACGACGCCATTTTGAAGTAATACAAATTTCGTAAGAAACGAACATAATAAAGAAGTAATAAAATAAGGTTTTTTTATTTTAATAAACAATAGCTTGAATAATAGACGATGAGTAAAACATATTCGCGTCCTAAGTAACCAATTGGGAAAATATTTTTCCAATGAAAGATGCCATCAATTCTAGTTTTACTTTAACATTAATAAAAACAGTGATAAAACATGAATTGTTAAATAATTTAT
>JAULBM010291767.1:0-15639 GCA_032357055.1 Geukensia granosissima | reverse complement strand
AATTTGGACCAATCAGAACACATAATTGGCACTGGCGGCCATGTTGAATTTCCGATCGGCATCAATTTCACAAATCTGGTAAAGGACCACCTGCCTAACATTTCTGCCCAGTTTGGTTGAAATCTGTTCGGTGGTTTCAGAGAAGAAGATGAAAATGTGAAAAGTTAACAGACGACGCCGACGACGACGGCGACAACGCCGACGACGACGGACGCAAAGTGATGACAATAGCTGACATGGCCCTTTGGGCCAGGTGAGCTAAAAAGATTGGGTGATTTTATTGCAAATTTAAACCAGAAATCGAATCGCGTATTCTAATTACGATATATTGCCGGGCGGATAAAATCCGGAATGAGTTAGAACGAAAATCGGGGTGTTTATTTTAATTTTTTTTTCTGTAAAAACTATTTCTTAGAGCTTTTTTGTGATCTTTTATTGACCAATTTGTACCATTTATCCAAATAGTTGTTTTCTAACTCTTTATTATAATTTTTAGTATATAGCTTGTCTCCCTTTACTCTAAATAAATATATAAATATATAAAAATATAGACTTACTTCCCTTTGATTTCTCGCTTTGTGATTCCTGTTTTTTGTTCTCTTCCTTTATTTCTTAGGCATAAATTTTACATAATTATATTTACCTTAAATAATTTGAATTAACCAGCAACCATTTACTTTTTTATTTGTTAAAAGTAATTTCTTCATTTGTTAAAGTTTAAGTTCTTGTCAAACTTTTCCGAATAAGTGTAAACTAACTTTAAAGATTTTTCCCCATCCTGACGCAATGTAACGTTACATAGTTTTTAGCGTGTGTTCTACTCTTTGAGGTAGGATTATCTCAACCGAATTTATGACATCTGTACCAGACAGCGGCCTAATTCTATTGATCCATTTAATGTTTGAAAACTTGATAGAGAGATAGAAAAAGACATCCGGGTTAGGCTAACAGGAATTTTTACAGCCGAAATAATAACTTGATCTTCGAAATATTGTGGAATCAAATTTTAAAAAATCTTCTCTTTCGTGACCGGTTTTAGAAATTCTCGTAATATTTTAGCATGTTTAAGATAAAAAAGCACCCTTCCCTCGTAAAAAATACTGAATGAAAACAGAGTGGTTGGAGTAATGCTAAATGAGACTTATTTGCCTATTTTTTCTACAAATATTTTAAAGGTATGTAATCGACCAAAACAGTGCAATTTTTCGAAGATCTCAGTAACGCAAGGAATTTGAGATTGTGGGAACAAATTGCATATATTTCATATATTGTCAATAAATGACAATTAGGGCATTTTATTTGTTGTAAAGAGACCTTAAATCGCAAGCAAGAACCACTTCAAAATTTGTACGAGAGGTTCAAATAGGTATAAACCAAAAAAATTCAAGCAAACGAAAGATAATAACCCAAATTGCCGTATTAGGTGCTCCGGAAGGGTAAGCAACTCCCGCTACACTAGAGTCGCCCGTCTTCAAGTTGTTACTCAGTAGTCAAAACCGGTGTTAGATGTAAATCACAATAGGTATGAGCACAATGAGTCGATATCTGTCCATTTTTTTTTTAAAAATATGAAACTTGTTATGCGGATGCATTGAAATTACATGAATATTTCAGATGCAATAATAACCAGGAGTTGTTTTTGGTCACAAAAACATATGCCCCCCCCCCACGAGTATGCACATATTTACTGCATGATGTCTTTTCTAAATATCAAAGGATAAAAATGGTGTCCCATCAATGTATGAAGTTTCGAAAAAATCGAAAAAATCGGCTGAGTATAGTTTCAGAGGAGTTGCGCTGACATGGTCATTATGGGCATAACTCCCATAAAAATTAGGGGATCCAAATTTGGAGGTACTATGCACAATTAAATATGATGTCCTAACTGCATACCAAGTTTCATGAAATTCGGATCAGTAGTTTATCAGGAGTTGCGCTGACAAGGTTATTTATGAGAATTTTCTAAGTTTCAAGGGGCATAACTCCCACAAAATGAGACGATCAAAATTTCCCGGTAATATGCACACCTACATATGATGTCCTATTACTGTAAACCAAGTTTCATGAAATTCGGATCAGTAGTTTAGGAGGAGTTGCGCTGACAAACTTTGTGACGGACACACGGACAGGCCAAAAACAATATGTCTCCCCACCATAGTGGGGGAGACATAATGAACTAGAGTCCATACCATAATGGAATCTGTAAAAGGTCCCGAAACACAAAACATGAAACTATTCATAAAACACGACAATCGACCTAATCTATTGGAAAAATTATGAACAAATAACAATAAATGACTAATAAAACAAAGACAACCACTGGACTGCAATTTCCTGTACTATTACAGTAAAATTTTGAATTGACTGAATTCATAATTTTAATAAAACACATATACAAGAAGTGGTAATGAACCGAGACATATGGAAATTTAAGTGGTATAGAAACCATTAGATTGTAGGAACTTTCATATTGTAAGATGCATCCTTTAACTGGGTGGTAACATTAAGATTTTAAAGATAGTCAACTGGTTGTCAAAAATTATGTGAGTTTTAGGCATGTTTTGTAATTTCAGAAATTACATATGCAATTTCAGAAAAGGAAGATCGCACGAATGTGATACATTCTTGGAAGTTTTTTAACTAGTGGAAGGAGACCGTTCAAATTATATATATATTCCTGTATGATTGTTATTGCACATTGATACTATTGTTATTGACATTGCGGCACCAACGGGTCTTGGTGGTCCCGGTTTTCGTATCCAGTATACCTGCCAACGTAAGCTGCTGCTAATTAGCCTCGTGAATTGGCGTGCCAGTGCGAGCGATGTGTCCGGTTAAATGAATTGTAATACATGTATTTCGGGCAAGTTAGGAAGATTTGCTGTATATGTATACGCCCATACTTAAACATTTTCATTTGTTTTTTTTTTTTTCATTTTGTCTAGAATCTGTTTTATAAGACAGAAATGCGAGGCACTATTTTTTAAGAACTTGTTTCGTGTCCAAAGGAAATCTAGTGAACTAAAGGCAACATCTTAACGATAAATTATGCAGCACACAATCCATAAAAAGTGGATTGTTTCTTTCTGGTACATATTTCATATTCTTTCTTTTAAATATGTCTCGTAATGTCCCGATTCACAAATGACCACGACTTTTGTCTACAATTCAAGTAACATTATCTTTTCAAAAAGGCCCATTATATATACATATGTATGTACATATCTTTAAACATCACAATGAGCAAACTAACTACGTATACATTTCTGATTGACAGATGCTGTTATTTCTCTCGTTATTTGGGTCAGAAGACCAACAGTAATGGCAAAAATAATCTGAAATTAGAGTATATCAAAGAAAAACCTTTCCTTTGGAAAAGTACTTGTATATTAGCAGAAGAACGATTGCAATGGGAATTCTAACTTTGACTTATTTCCTGAAAGAATCTCAAACCTGTTATTTAAAGTGTGTAGTAGCCATGTTTGGACCCGTGAAATCTGGAGACCTATTATTTGCTAACCACGTTTGGATCAATAGAATCTGAAAACCTGTCTTCTGTATTGTCCAGTAAATATGTTTGCATCAATGGAATCTGAAAACCTGTCTTCTTTAGTGTCCAGTAACCATGTTTGGATCATTAGATTGCAGAAACCACAGCTATCTTTAGTGTCCAGTGTAACCAGAAGACCTGTTATTTGAGTGTCCTGTAACCATGTGAGGATTAGTGAAAATAGAAGACTTGACATTTTTTTGTCCAGTAATCATGTGTCGATCAATGAAATCCGAAAACCCTTTATTGTTAGTGTCAAGTAACCATTATCATGCAGAAGACCTGTTATTTTTGTTAGTTTTCATTAACCATGTGTGGATCTATTAATTCAGAAGACCTTTTATTTTAGTGTTCATTAGCAACGAGTTACAGTGAAATCAGAATACTTGTTATTTTAAGTGTCTAGTAGTCCCATGTGTAACATTGAAATCAGAAGACTTGTTACTTTTAGTGTTTAGTTACCATAAGTGAATCAGTAAAATCAAAAGATCAATAACGACCATAAAGACAATTGGATTTCCAGCTATTGCATTTTTTAAAAATTTGTTAAGTGATATTTCACTGTATTTATTTCAATTCTTGTGTCAAATTCGAAAACTGGAAAAGTTGTTTTTACACGTTTTTGCTCATTTAACACCTTTCCTCCTGACAAGAGAAAATTTCACAAGAAAAACAATTTTCTGTTAATCATCATATATTTATGCATCTTTTATTTTTTGTTGTTGTGAATGTCCTTTGTATCAAAATACGCGTGCAAAATTTGTGAAATTGTACATTTTGTTTTGTTCCCCCACACTTAAATTCATGTATCCGCCCCTGATACAAGTTATTGGTAGGTGGCTGTCTGCGGCAGCAGGGCCTCTATTGTACAACTGGAAGAATGCTGCAAATCTTGTAACGGCATAATGTGCCTAACAAATATAATCTTACCATGATAAAATCGAAATCGAAATAAAATGTAATGTGAAAATAAGTACATGTAGTACATTTTTGAATAAATAGAAGGCTGCTGACTCTAAGCAAAGTAAAAACGAATACACTGAATGACCTTTCACCTTCCCGATTATAGTTCCTGATGATCACGAAGTAAACTTGTAAACCGTTTAGCTTTGGCTTTAAAATTTGTAAGCTTGTTTGACCTAAAGGCCTTGTGCTGCGAGCTTTTAAAATCAGCGTCTTTCGTCCGTCCAGTCCCACAGATGCTTCATATCAAATATTAATCAATTTGGCAAAGCTGTTTCAGAGAAGATTTTTAAATGTATCAGCCAATCAGGAACAAGAATCGACCACGGTCATGTTTTTGTAGGATCCGGACAAAATGAAGAAACTTTATAAAGGCCTTCCTTAGATGCCCGCATTAAATTATACCCATTTGGCCAAGCACTTTCAGAAGGGAAGGTTTTAAAATGTGTAAGCCAACACAAAAACGTCCATGGCGCCTATGTTTTTGTCCGATCGGGAATAATGAGGAAACTTTATAGAGGACATTTAAAGATGCCCCACATCATATAATAATCCATTTGGCCAAGTGATTAAGAGGAGAAGATTTTTTTAATGTATCAGCCAATCAGAAACAAGATTTGTCCATGTTTTTGTTCGATCAGGACGAAACGAGGAGGCTTTGTACAGTACCTTCCAAAGATGTTTCCTGTAAAGTTTGGTTCCATTTGGTTTTGCGGTCTCAGCGGTGAAGATGAAAAAGTAAACGGACGACTGACGGACACCGCTTAAAGTTGGAGACAAGAGCTGCGTTATTTTGTCGTCTTTTTACACTGAAAATTTCCTAGTATTGTTTTAATTTAAAAAATCAGAATAATGTCGTATGTGTATACGACACAAATCAAACTGTTGGACAAATATTTTATACAGATGGTTTAGTCATAAAATTTGTATAAAGTCACATGTCCACTAAAATGTTAAACATGTAACATAATATATAAATCATTATCTAGCGAAACAAACCACATTCTATATCAATGTTTGTTTCTTTTGTTATAACTCATTGATGAAAGAAATGGGACCCAAAAACAAAGTAACCATTAGAGACAAAAAACTTTAAATTCAATATATGTTTGTTGCAATAGAAATGATCAGCAGTTGACGCTGTAAAGTGTATTTCATCAGCTAAATGGCACAAGCAAAGTGCCTTTCTTTCCAGAAGCAACTACTATAATTGCATTGAAGAAAAACCACTATTCTGTCGAATAATTGTACTGCTTTAATAAAAAGTTTCTGCTTTAAAAAAAAGTTGTCACTCCTTCATTTCTTTCTAAATTGGAACACACCATACACACAATTTACAAGTCATTTCAAATACTAGTAGAACTAAATTCTTATTTTGTAACACTCTTTTTCAAATGAACTGTTTCAGAAGAAATGTAGCTTTGTGAAACAATTTCACAAATACTGGGAGCTAAAAGTATGTGTTAGGTATCAGCTGCTTTGACACCTTTTGCAGAATTGAGAATTGCTAATTAATCTAATTAAGTTAATCAATATAACGATTTAAAGGTCGTTTCACTACACGATATCTTCCTAAAGCCGGTTTTCTTAGCAGACAGATGTCAGACGTTTTCAAGCATCTTTATATGAAAGATTCAGCCAGCGAACAAAACACTCCCACATTATTGTCAGTCCTCTAAATAAGTGGGATATTCTTCTCCCAAAACTATTGACGGATATTATAATTATCTAGGAAATATCCGAGTTAACTTTAGCCTGAATTGACCTGCATGGACACTTCATGATTAATTTTACGAAATAGTGCGACAGATGTAACCTTGCACTTAAATACAATTATCAAGATTTTCCACGTCTCCATGTCACACCCATCGGCGTTTTATTATCTGACAATTTTACAGTTATTCAAATAATAGCATGTTTGTACTGTTGTTTAATCCAGTGAAAATCCAGTTAAATTGATTTTGATATTTGGAGGTATCATGCTCTGACACTATAATACGATAATGATCAGTTTTCTTGTAGTGAAACAACATGCAAACAGCACATGGAAGCGCAGGTTTATTATTTTCTGGTCAAATTAATGCGATTCCGTCTTAGATCAAATTTTAATTAATTTCCCCCCAAACTGTTTGTGATCTTTTGTCATTCTTTTCACTGGAAAAAACATTTTTGGGAAAATACTAATTATTGTGATAATTAATGCGACGCATAAAGATGTATCGGTCTAGTGATATAAGGGTCAGACAAAGTTTTTTCACTCGGACGACAGTTTATATCATCTGTCCATCAGATAACTATAAATCTAATTTATAATCTAGTTAAACAACAAAGGGAAACCTTTCTGTTTGAAGAATTTTAATTTAACCAAAACAATTCATAAAGTTAAATTTGTATATTGGACTCCCTTATAAGACATATTTGATCTATTGACAACGTAAGACGTCAATATTCTGATATTACAAACATTTGAGTTAGCTTCTCTCTTTGATTTAGGACTGGAAACAACGGATAATTGATGGCATAACAACGAGCATCAATGCCTAGTGAGGATTTATTTTGTGTGGTAAAATGAAAACCCACCTCCTGCTTTGGATATTCGTTGCAGTAACTGAAAAACAGGTAAGTTTGATGTGTAACATTTTGTTAAAGAACACCTTCTATCACAGGCGGTGTATTAAAGTTCAAAAAGTTCACGAAAATAACAGAACATATTTTTGAACAAAGGAATTCAAGGGATAGCACTGTTTTAACTATCCACAAATCCAATGTTGGTATGAAATATTTTGTTCCAGTCATCAATGCAACCTGAAGTCGCCAATAACACGGGGAAAGCCTGGCTGCCACCATTGTTGATCAGTTTATATAAGTTTTTTAAGTAAATTTCAGACATGAATAATGTGCAGCATTCGTTTTTTTCACAATGGAAGCTTACTGATTACGCTTCTACAGTTATTTAGGATTGCACTTTTTTAGAGTGCTATATATCACTCGATATCACATTTTCTGGCTTTATAATATACAATTAATTAGAATACATACAAAAGCAATTTTTGGACACGGTATCTTCAGAAATGCGTCCTACCCATGACTTGTGAGCCCAATCAATCTGAAAGTATATGCTCAGTTTCACCCAAGTCCTAGGAATGGCTAGTTAAAAAATATATTTAAGTAATGAAGTCATATGTTCCAAACAGCTCGGGAATTTTTTTAATTACCTTTTATAAGTTTTGAAGGGTATAAAAATATTTCTCTAAAACTGATATTTGCATACCTACAACTACAACTACAATCTATTTTATTCCAATAAAGGTCTCACAGGAGGCAGCATGAGTAATAATACAACTGAGAGGAAAAGTGAAGTTAATTTGATAGTAACGAGAACATTAACACAATAAACATCAACTATAAATACTGTGTTATAGTTAGTGTTGATTTTTAGTTATAGTAAAGAAAACTATCTGAGGTTAACTTTAATAAATTTACCAATATAAAACTTAAAATGATCGATGCCCCACTGCATGTCTCATGTTCGATTAAAGACGACAGTTTCTTGTAACAAAGTTTGATTATACTCCCACAAACAATGTTTGGGGTATATAGGAATCAGCCTGTCTGTCGGTCTGCCCGTCCACCTTTCCATATACCTTGTAAGCGCATATCTCCTCCTAAACCTTTCGGTGGAGTTCCATGAAACTTTACATGAACATAAGACACAATATGTAGATATGAATTTAGGAAGTCCGGGAAATTTCCTACGACTCATTCCAAGGGCATATACTTCAATGCTAGGATCTGGAAACCGGGATATTTTTTGAGAATTATGTCCACAGTATGTCTTGTTTGGCTTGGAATCAGAAGTTTAAATTGACCTGTAACATCTAATTACACTGAAATAATATCTTGTCAAAATGACTAAGTAGGCTAATAAAGATTTGATTTCGGCTAGTGAAATAAGGATTGACTAGACAATGACCAGTCAAAATGACATTTCCCTATAGTACAATTACAAATATTTGACTTGAAAGCCTAGTATAAAAGTACCATTTTGGACAGTCAAATTTATCAGTTAACCTGGTCAATTTAGTGACTAGTATATTCTTTCAGTGTATAGATTCTTTCGAGTTGCACAAAATGTTTTTACCATCTTTTGGCGTCTGTCGTCCGATCATGTCCGTTGTCTGTGGTCCGTCCACAATTTACATTTTTTATCCTTCTCTTTAACCACTGAGCAAATCAAAACCACACTTTAAATTTGGTGGAATGGTCCTTGGATGGTACCCCTTACAGAATTTTATCCTGGTTTGCAATTGGCCAACCAACATGACTGCCGTTACTAAACTTAGAAGGAGGTTGTTTCTAAACCATATCTTCCCAAAACTGTCACGCCAATTTACTTAAAATAGAAGAACAGCCATGATTTAGAACTCCCAATTGTGGAATAAAATAGAATATTTTTTTATTTAATTAAGCGCCCTGTAGAAGTAAAATAACATATACAGCAAACATTGATTCTATATACATGTACAAGTACATACGACAATTCAAAAAGCCAAAACCTTACCCTCAAATGCCTGACAAAACCACATGCATGGTTAGTAAATATTGACTTTTGTGCATCGAATGACTAAATGCATTGAAGTGGCTCTAAATAACTTTAAGAATTCTTGTGAATCGGGTTGATTGTTACACTTTAATATCGTCACATTTACCACTGATTGCAGGGTCTTTTACAGCTTGCCCAACGTTTTGGACATGTGCCCATTTTTGAAGGCCTTAGGGTAACCCGTAGATGTCGTTGATTTATACATTGTGTGGTTAACTGTGTCATGGAAAAATCATACCACATCCCCCTTTTCTAATATTATCGACTTCTATATATACAAATACATTTTGCCTTATTCGTAAAGAGTTCTAAAGCTATCGTTTAATTTTAAGTACTTATATATACCAGAGACATATGTCTCTGCTAATACTAGATGTTAGTGCTTTGCTGTATAGGGATGTGCTGATTTCCTTTCCTGGTAATTTCCTTTCCGCTCCAATTGTTATCAATCTTGAGAAGACTGTTCAAACTTAAATCCTGGGAACGATAAACCTTGATCCCAGTTAAAACTCAAAGTACGCTCATTCAGGTTACATGCAATCACCCAGTCAGGGGCGTGTATCCGATCTGTTGTATGATAATTTGAAAGCTTGACAAGACAAAGATATATAATATTAGATAAAAAACAAACTATTAACAAACTATTGTCGGCGCGACTCACTTTGGAAATAGCCTTTTTACAATTTTGAAGATTTTCAAATGGGTTGTAATTACATACTTTTTACTGAAAATGTATCTAGGTATGTCGTCATTTTTAGTACAAAATATTTTCTTCTATCTTAAGAAGAGATTTTTTAATATCGGTGAAAAGCTGTTTGATTGGTAAATTTTTAGTGTATTCATGAAAAATCAAATTTCCTAAATAATGATTGTATTACCATATATGTGGTGTTAAACTGTGAATTATACTTATCAGATCATAAAACAACCAAAAATTTGAACTTGTGATCTGAAAGAGGCTAATAATAGCTAATTTAAGAAATCCATCCAAGTTGAGCTATCTCCCTTCTCCATGCAAAATCCAATGCAACTAACGCAGATTTGAAGAAACCAATGAAAAACTTTGCAAAACTATTGATAATTTATCAACGACTAAGTAAGTCTGATATTTTTATTAAGCATGGGTTACTCTGTAACAGCTTGAAATATGATTAAATTGAAAAAGCACGATTTCTGACGACAGTAACTCAATATTGGAGGTGCGCCTAAAAAGGTGGGATCTACAAACAGAACAGAACAGTAGCACAAACATGCAGTATCTTTCCCGTTTTTTGTTCTCCTTCGTAAGACAAATAGTGTAAATCTACTTTTTTAACAGATTTATAGATTGTGTTGCAGTAAGCAGAGAACAACGAGCGTAACTTTGGATGGGGTAGTGTTTTCTATAAATATCATGAAAATGAAACTTAAAAATTATATTACTGTCAGCGCAGGTCACTTCGGAAATCGCCTTTTTACAATTTTGAAGATTTTAAAATGGGATTTGAAAGGCATACTTTTTACTGAAAATGTATCTAAGTATGTCGTCATTTTTAGTGCAAAATATTTCCTTCTTCACTAAGAGATTTTTTTACTAATGTTGAAAAAGTGGTTTGAAAAGGGAAATTTCTATAGTAAATTTTTAGTGTATTAATAATCAAATTTCCTAAATTATGATTGTTTAAAAATATTTATGGTGTTAAACTGTGAATTGTATTTATCTAATCATAAAACAACCAAAACTTTGAACTTGCGATCTAAAAGGTGCTATTAATAGCTAATTCAAGAAAACCCGCTAAAGTGAGTTATCTCCCTTTTCCATGCAAAATCCCATAGACAATGCAACTTACCTAGATTTGAAGAAACCATTGAATATATTTGCACAGCTATGGATAATTAATCAACGACTAAGTAAGTCTGATATTTTTGCTAAGCATAGGTCAATCTATAACATTAACATTTTGAAATATGAATAAATTGAAAAGCCGATTTCTGAAGTGAACTGCGCCGACAGTAATTGCAGATATAGTGGAAAGCTGAAAAATTATGAATTATTTTAAAAATAAGAGTTTTATGTTGAAGTAAGGCTACAAACTTTGATTTTATTTTTCCAGTGTTCCATAATATTAATATAGAACATGTTTGACAAAAGTCGATATATTTATCTTTCGTAGTTTAAAACACGAAACTTACTTGTTCCGTATATTTAGGTTTGGGTAGGGCGCACGTTATTGCTATTACATTTTTGAGTGTTCATAAAAATGAAAATAGATCATGTTTGAAAAAGCCATTGGTAAACTTTATTTTTCTAACGGAACTTTATTTGTATAACTTGAAATATATTAATAATCCACTTAATAACTTAAAATTTAAACAGCCACGATGGTTTCAAATTAACCAGTAATCCATCAATCACAAAAATATGCTTGTTAACAATTAAAAAATATAAAAGATTTTTAACAATAATTATAAAAAGTTAGTAAGGATGGGTAGTCTCACCTAGCCCACATAATATATATGCTATTGTCGTTTTATACGGCGTTTGGTTTATATTCCTCAACCCCCATGTCAATTAAAACATTAACTCCCAAAAAGAAGCTAAATCCTTTCACGGACATTAACTGGTAATACAGAAGACATTCTTAGTTTTATTAAAATCAATCAGTTTGAGAGTTACATTTATAAGGGTATCAATCTATAAATTATAAAAACGCCCATGAATTATATTTTTAAGATCTTTTAAGTAAAACATTTAATAAGTATATAGCACATGTCACCTTCACTATTTACATTGGACTTCGAAATAAAAAAAAATATATTAAGATCGTCCTACTTATGTTATAACTGGAATATTTTCATCAAATGATATATGAAGTTAAAATAAAATTAAATATTTGCATTTTTTGCCATGCATGATGTCATATTTACACAAATACAAAAAATACTAGTGTCAAATTAATATCACAAGCATGATTTTTTTCGTTCGCACAATATATTGATATGGGATGTATTATTGACATTTGTGTAGTCTATCAATAAGCAGTTTACACAGTTAATTTTCTCTTTATTACTTAATTGTGCTTGTGATGTTTCAGATAGATTCCATTTCTTATTGATATTGTAGGGGTCTCCAGTTTATTGTGAAAGCGTTTTAGTTTTAAATGTTAGTTTAATCATGCTCGTAAATTTAATGGCAACCCATTTGGTCTTTCCATTTACTTGAATAAACCTATATATATGGCAACCCATTGGGTCTTTCCATTTACTTGAATAAACCTATATATAAAGTTTATTTTTAAAACATTATTTTCAGATCTTTGATTATTGTCTAAAAATATTAAAATAGGAGATTTGGCATGAATGTCCATCTGCACAACAACAGTCGAAATTAAACTTCTACATGTCCCATTACGGTCTCAATAATGATCCGTAGATATGTCTTTGGGACATTAATCTTAGGCAGTTGGTTTTTAAAGCCTGTTGTTATGTCTTTGTTACAACTCTGTCCAATGTTTGGGGAAGGTTGAGTTCTCATGAATGTGGATTTTGTTGTTTTTATATTTAAGTGTTAATTGATTTTATACCCCGACGACATTTACCAGACAATCATCTTTTGTTTGTCTTTTTGGATTTTCAACTAAGAAAGACGAATTTGACAGTTATTCTATTACCAGTAAAAACGGGCTTCAAAGAAACTGTGAAAAAAGCCTTTTCTAGAGGTGGCGCCAACCAAATGTGGATTCTAGAAAATTCCAAAGCTTTAAATCGAGATCCTTTTCCTCCTGTAACAGCATCAGAACATTTGATTTTTAAACGCAGACTCAAATATTTGGTTCTAGGGAGGGAAAAAACTTATTTTGTTATTAACCACTCTGATTCTTACAAAAAGTACTCAGAAGATGACTTTTGCGGAATGCTAGATTTCTTGATTGACAACATGTTTGTTATGTTTGGTGAACGAGTGTTTTCAAAGAATGTCGGCATTCCAATGGGGATCAAATGTGCACCCTATTTTGTCTGCAGAGAAAAGAGAAAAAGTTTGCTCAGTCCTTTGGTTTCACGTTTCGATGATGTCTTTTCATTCAATAACACTGAATTTGGTGACTATGTTAACCGCATCTATCCCATTGAACTGGAAATCAAAGATACTTCAGAAACAAAAAAGTCTGCTTCATACCATGATTTACATCTTGAAATAATCGGAAGGGCGTTTTAAGAACAAAATGACAAGAGAGATGACTTTGATTTTTCCATTGTAAACTGTCCGTTCATGTCTAGCAGCATTCAAGCCGCACCTGCACACAGTGTGTATATTTCTCAGTTGATACGGTACTCCATGGCATGTGATTCCTATCAGGATTTTATTGATAGAGGGTTGCAGTTGACAAGAAAGCTACTAAGCCAGGGTTTCTCAGGGAAGAAAAGAGTCATATCTCTGGAAATTTGTCGTTTGCCCTCATGATTTGGTTTACCGATACAAAATATCCATTTCACAAATGTTAATGGATGTCTTCCCTTAAATCCGTTTCTATACCGGTTCAGACTTACATCGATTATGAGTATACACGGGCTTTTTCTACTGAGTAACACGTGTGGAGCAGGAGTTGCTTATCCTTCCTGAGCACCTGAACTCATTCTGGTTTTTGTAGGTTTCGTGTTACTCTAGCTTTAGTTTTCAGTGCAGTAATGTGTGTTATAGGTTTGTTATTTGTTTCATTTTGTTTGCCATGGTCTTATCTGTATCTGTCCTTTTACATTGTTTACTTACTTGTAAACTTACAATAGTTAATATATTTGAGTACTAGTATCTTAACATTTCATTTTGTTGACCATGGTCCTATCTGTCTTCTGACTTGACGATTTCTGTCTGCACCTTTTGTTCCATATTCGTTCTTTTAAATTTAACAATTTGCCATCGCCTTGGAATCTTGTAAATTTGCCGTTTCAAGTTGCAGGTAGGTGATTATGGTGGCAGCAAATTATAATTTATAATTATAACGCCATTAACAAAATGCTCGTTTGTTACATTCGAAAGTTTTTTGACAATCGTTAAGGCTGAACTGTATACAAAATTAGTTTGTAGCTGCTTATTAAATGACATTCTAGACAATTATACTTATATCATTTATAGTTTTTTACCTTGAATTTAATTAAATGTCAGTCTCATATAATATTCGTTTCTTACACCTTCTGTCCCAGTACTAGTAATGAACTACTTGCAGGAAGTTAATCCCGCGAACCTTAGACTTTTTAATTTTCGACTGTCATAACGTACAACAGGTACATAAATTATGATGCTGGACAATTGTTAATCACCTTTTAAATTACAAATTTTATAATGATGTTATTGTGAACAATGAAATTGTCTTTTTTATCTTTAAGTTACAGAAGTATCTGGAGAATATTATTGCTACTACTACGACTATAGTTATTATGGATACTATTGCTACTATGACGTGTAAGTTACTATAAGAACATGTAATTTGTTTTCACTTTGCATTCCTTTGTTACCTGTGGAGGACAATTACAATATTCAGATTTTGAAAACATAACTTAACAATAAAGGTATATTTGAAAAAAATCATAATTTTAGATTACAAACATTAAATCATATCGCTTGTCTTTAACTGTTACAATTCAACAAAGCTTAGCCAACATGCAATTCACATTACAGACAACTGGTTGATTTTAATATTAAAATGAAAATTCATTTTTAATGCTCTCTCATGATAATCACCACCAAAAAGTAAGGAAAAATTACGACAGAACTCCACAATTTCAAATTAATTTCATAATGTTTAAAAAGTAATTTCTAGCACAAATTTTTAATGCATTTTCAGTAAAGTTGCATTAAGTATTCGGAACAATATTATGTGGGATTGTCTTAATTGGAGGAAATATCAGGCCCTATCGCACCTAGTCTTAATGATGAAACTAACGGGTTGCTAAACATATTAATAAACAGTTATTTTTACATATTATCAAATCACTTGGTAAAGCAATTACTGCTTCACATCACAGAGAATATGAATCCTTGCTTTACTCTCATCATGATTTGTCGTCAGCCGTCTTTTGTCCCTCGTGTGGATTATCTAATCAAAGGTCCAAATTATATCAAAATTGATTCGAATGTTATAAAGTGATTTTACAGAATTGTAGTTTAAGCCGTATCAGAGACAAATTACTATGGCTGCATATATGGAAAAAATGAGGAATTAAGATTGGCCAATATTTTTCTTAAGTCTTGCAAGAGACCACTAAGCCGACTCGGATTTGTTTAGTGGAGTAATTGCCTATTGGATAGTCCTTTTCTTAAAGTATAATTTTTTGGTTTACTTGACAAATAAAAGATGAGTGTCACTGCCAGATATAGTTATGGTGGTTTGCAGTTAATCATAGGACATTAGTTCGAATGCCCGTATATTTCTGTTTGGTGATAAAGGATGGCTACCATGATATGACTTGTCTTTAAATTTCGATTTGTTTGGTTGAGTGCTTCTTTTGCTATATTTGAATTTTTGACTTCCTATGTTTCGGGTCTAAT
>JAULBM010291758.1:0-15641 GCA_032357055.1 Geukensia granosissima | reverse complement strand
TGATATCACAACTCCTTCTTGAAAAACTTCCGTAAACCTTGTGGGACGGACGCACAGACCAAAGAACTATATGCCCGGCCTGCCTTGCAGGCAGGGCATAAAAAGACGATACCTCTGAATGCTAACAGTTACTGAAAACAAGCTCAGGGTGAGATTCCTGAAGGTAAGACATCAAGCATCTCAGTTCAAGAGGTCATAAAACAGGGTATGTCTGATGATTTGATACTGTGTTGTCAATAAACATGAGAGAAGGCAAGATGGATGCAATGCTAAATTTATTGATAACTGTGTCAGGAAGCAATGAGTTTATTAATATCTGTACCCAAAAAAATATGTTGTAATGTTCTGATTACAATGCGAACCTGTACCCTTTTTGTCATGGAGCTTCAGTGGATCATTGTTAAATAAACTTTATATGTAAAGCTCCCACAGACAATATGAAGTGATATCCCTTGTCATATCAAAATTCAAAATTTGCAGCCATAATATTGCCTGAATTCTTTGTTACATTATAAGATTTGTAAAAAGTCTTTAGAAGCTTGTGATATTTGCATCCCTGTTGCAAAAGTTTACCAGTAAGATGTAGGTTGCATCAGTAAAGTCAAAAGCATGTCCCCATCAAGAAATGGAAAGTTGACCATAGGAAAAAAATATTGTCTGATTTATCATAAATTTTAGTGTATAAACAATCCTTTTCAAATTTTAAATCAAATTCTAAAAAGGGAGTATGGTCATTACTGGTATCAGATTTAAAGTGAGTTCTTTTGTATATATTTTGTATTTTTTAATAATTATTTAAACTTGAAATTTTTGAAATATCTTAACAATTATTAAACTTGTCCAATAAATCCTGTTTGGAAGAGTCTTTTTCAATTTTTGCCAAAAACTATGATTTAAAACAATAAAAATTAAATCTTCAACACATAAATGAAGGTTACAGAATAAAATAACAAATGGTTTCAATTACCTGAACTTGGAATATTTGTGACATTCTTTCCTCCAATATGAATCTGTCCTGCTGGTTGTGCAGCAAGAGTTGCTGTTCCTGGTTTAAGTGGAGCTCTTTGTTGTTGGAGACCAACAAGTTGTAATCCACCAGACTGACCTTGGATCTGAAAACACATTTATTGTTCTCTTAAAAAATGTTCATAATCTAGCTATACAATATTTAAAAAGATTTTAAATACTGTTTAACAGAATTTCATATTAATTGATAAATTAAAAAATACTATAAAATTTTTAATAAACTTTAATGATAGATTCACAGAGTTTGAATTAAAATTCTGCAAAGATATATAAAGTCTTAATTTAAATGTTATAAAATTTCTGCAATAATTATCAAGCTTTTGCAAACAAAGAACAACATTACTATTTACATTTTCAAAGAAATCATACAACAATAAACATACTTGTAATAAAGGAAGAGAGCTTGTCCTAATTGTTGACCCAGGCTGTGATCTACCACCTGCACTGACCAATGGAGCTAGACTGGCGAGTGGTACAGATAACATTCCTTGGGGCAATCCTGATGTGGTTGTAGAACCTGTGTAATACAAATGATAAATGATTACTGGAATACTTCAACACCGTTTTGTTATTTAATTGTACAAAGTAAAATGGTCACACTAAGCTGTCACATAGAAACTTTGTTGGGGATGTATTCCTAGTACCTCTACCGCATACTACTCTTAAATCTCTAACAGTGGCAGATCCAGGAAGGAGTCTATCCACCCCAAAATGAAGAAAACAGAAGTAAATTGTATGATTTCCACTAACTTAAGGAGAAAACATAAGAAAAATATAAGAATGTCGATGACTTTCCATTAAATCATTGAGAAAACACCCCAAAAAAATTCTGCCTCGCTCACCCTAGGCGACAATTTTTACATTAATTTTGTCCTGCCAATCTCAAAGTCCTGTATCCACTGCTGTTTTATAAGATTACACCATCTGCATTGAGATGGTGTCTTTTATAAAACAGGGTTCTTGTTGAGCGGGTGATTGTCAATGAAACTACTTAGCAAATTTTACACTAAGAAGCTTTTGTGATTTGGTATAACATTGTATTGAAAATCTTATAGATTAGCCAACAATTTATAGACATTTATATACCAGTGACTTAAAAAAATACCATAGAAACAATTCCCAAACCAGTATAGACATTCACAATGCATGTAAAGAAAAGTCTTCCACAAGTTTGAAAGGCCATACTGTAAAGAAACTAAGGTCATTTAAAAAAATTATTGCTATATCAATCCTACCAGTTTTGCAATGCCAGAAATAAAATCCAAATACAAATTTTCAAGTCTTTTCCTGAAAAGAAAACATGTTTCATTAAAGTCAATTTCAGTAAATCCATTCAGTATTGACAGCAGAACTGGAGACTGTACTGGGCAGAACTGTCACAAATGTTACCAGACAGGTCATTCTTACCTGATGTTGTATTGACAGCAGAACTGGAGACTGCACTGAGAAGAGCTGTCACAAATGTTACCAGACAGGTCGTTCTCACCTGATGTTGTATTGACAGCAGAAATAGAGACCGTACTGAGCAGAGCTGTGACTAATGTTACCAGACAGGCCATTCTTACCTGATGTTGTATTGACAGCAGAACTGGAGACTGCACTGAGCAGAGCTGTCACAAATGTTAAAAGACAGATCGTTCTTACCTGATGTTGTATTGACAGCAGAACTGGAGACTGTACTGGGCAGAGATGTCACAAATGTTACCAGACAGATCGTTCTTATCTGATGTTGTATTGACAGCAGAACTGGAGACTGTACTAGGCAGAGCTGTCACAAATGTTACCAGACAGATCCTTCTTACCTGATGTTGTATTGACAGCAGAACTGGAGACTGTACTGGGCAGAGATGTCACAAATGTTACCAAACTGGTCGTTCTTACCTGATGTTGTATCGACAGCAGAACTGGAGACTGTACTGGGCAGAGATGTCACAAATGTTTCCAGACAGATCGTTCTTACCTGATGTTGTATTGACAGCAGAACTGGAGACTGTACTGGGCAGAGCTGTCACAAATGTTACCAGACATATCGTTCTTACCTGATGTTGTATTGAAAGCAGAACTGGAGACTGTACTGGGCAGAGATGTCACAAATGTTACCAGACAGATCGTTCTTACCTGATGTTGTATTGACAGCAGAACTGGAGACTGTACAAAGCAGGGCTGTCACAAATGTTACCTGACAGGTCATTCTTACCTGATGTTGTATTGACAGCAGAACTGGAGACTGTACTGGGAAGAGCTGTCACAAATGTTACCAAACTAGTTGTCCCTGTAGTACCACTTCCCTGCAAAACACAAATAATAACTAGTCTTATCTACTTAACTGTGCATATTATTTATTTTACTTGCATGATTTTTTCTGTATTGCATTCACCATAACAATAATTGAGTGACTGGATGGTGCTTAATGTCCAGGATGAGAGCATATTAATGATAAGTGATGATTAATGAACCATGCTTTGTACTAGACCGACACTCTAAGATGGATTTTTAACGTGCTAGCTCATGAAAGCAACAGTCCGGAAGGCGATATGCACTTTACCCAGACACATTATTCTGACTCTTGGTCGACCAGCTCTTACTCCTAAATGCTGCCTGCTTAGCAGAGAAGCAGCAAATACGAATTTTAATGTCTTTTGGTTTGACCCCAGCCGGGGATTGAACCCACGACGTTCCACACTCGAGGCGAGCACGCTAACCATTACACCACCGAGGCGGTCACCGTAACTAAGTTGATACTTTTTCATTGGTCACAAGTGTGTGATAGGAAAATAACATGTGACCGCACCACAAATGCTTCCAGAACATCCAAAGCAGATCTTTTTTAACATTCTTTGATAATATCAAATTCAGTAATGACTTTTTATAGTTTTCTTATTTATTTCTATGAAATATACACACAAAACATTGATTTCAACAAAGGAATAAATATCAATATGAATGACATCAGAGTACTTGTGATGAAAGGTCAGCCAAAATCACTCTACAACTGTTGATATCACTTTTTCTTGTGGTGATCATTAGAGAAAAAGGTTCCACAATGATTTAAGGTGGTTTATGATTTTTTATCAATTCTTATAAGTTATTTTTCAAATTTAAAGCTTATTTCTTAAATTTGAAAAAATCTTACTGGATTTGATAAAAAAATCATAAATCACACTTAATCACTGTGAAACCTATATTTATCTGATTGCTTACAGTAATATTCAGATTGGATATTTGCTGGTCTATTTTCATAATTTCATAATCAAATATTGTTTAAGAAACTGTTATAACCTTTTTTTTTTAAAAAATAAGCATTTAATAGATTGGTCAGCTTTCTTATTTACAAAATCAACTATGATGACAAACATCTACTGTACAAATGTATTTGTCTGTAGGAACTTGAATAAGATTCACATTTTTAATATTGTCCAAGATTATAAAAAGAGATATCTCCATCCAAACACATTTTTTTTCATTCATCAGAATTTGAATTATATCAAATTTGGGCATGACATATTTAAATTTTTAGAAAATTGTGCATTTCTACCTGGGAGAGTTGTGTCAATGTTGTTGATGCATTGCTGGAAGCTGCTGTAGTTGCCATGGAAACTAAACCAGGAAGTGAGCTAACAAATATTCCTCCTTGATTATGAACCATTCCAGCATTGGAAGTAACCAATGAAATTGGCACAGGAACTGCAATGCTGCCCCCTGGTATAGACATCTGCTGTAGACTCTGAAGGTTAGCTATATTAATCCCTGACAGTCCTTGAATGTTCTGAATGTTAATGTTTGGAGGAAGTCCACTAAAGTTGATACTAGTGACACCTTGTGGCTGATTTGTCTGACCCTGATTCCCTTCTCCACCTGTTTGTATAAATGTAAAATTAAGGTTCAATGTCTGTTTTCATTTTACCCTGAAACTGGGAAAAATTGAGTATAAACATATATACACACACACATATATATCAATCAATTGTTTCATGCCAATTACAAAAGTTGAAACTGAAAAACTTTCAAATTAAAATAGAAACTGGAAAACAATGAATGTCTATTTTAATATGAAATATTCTGTTCACAAAACAATTTCAGGAGAGTAAAATCTTCACTACATCATGTTTTCCATGCAATATTTCTCCTGGTTCTAAGTGGAGGAGTGCTATTGAATTGTTATCCTTTTCCCCCAAAAGTATATTTTTCTCACAAGTACAAGAATGTTCCTGCTATGCAAATAATCTTCTAAAAGAAAGGTTTATTTCTCCTGCTCAATCATCTCTGATCTACATTTTCATACAAGAAAATTTAATGAAAATGTAACTTAAGTCAGTGTAATCTAGTGATAAAACTTGAAGTAATTTTAAAAAATTTACAAGGACAAATGTATGCTTTTATCTTGTGAGAACAAAACTGGTATGCATAGAAATTTTGAAGGTGAGGTTGATCAACTTTCTTTAAACATAGCATTATAAACTACATTTTCATACAAAAAAACTAAAGACAAGGCAATTGAGCCATTAAAGACTAAGATCTTCAAAACTTTGACATCCTACTGGCCTTACTAAATTATTTTGTACTGTAAATCTGACTTTGCATACTTGAAATCCGATTGGAGTTGACGATGATGTAATTACAGATATTTTTGGTAAAAAAACACTGATACAGCAGGTTTTACAGAGACACCTTTCTTTATTACCATAACCTTTTTTCTACACAAGATACAAATATCTAATAATTATAAGATATCAAGGCAAAGGCAAATTAACATATTTTATACCAAACATTTATGTTTTACTGAAAATATACTTTTTACAGGGCAATAAATCCAGTTTGCTTAATTTGACATTAAAGTCACCTCCAAATATACAAGAGATAAATTGGCAAAAGCTAAGTAAAACCTACTCTGTACAAATGTAATATTTCCAGTTGACTGAATCCCAGTCTGACCTTGACCTTGGTTACTGATGTCTGCTGCTGAAAGACTTGACTTCCTGGAGATTGTTGCTATGGTATTTGTTGTTGCCAATGAAGGAGAGGAGATTGCTTGCTGTGACTTTGATTGTAAATTGTTTGATAATAAATGTGGGAAAAGCTGACTCTGGACAACAGCTGTAGAAATAATGAAAAAGTGAATATTTTATGAAATATTCTAGATATACTATTATTCTAATGCAACAGTATTTGTTAAAATTGATTTTGATTTAGATGTTGTCAAAATTTTCATGGCAACAAATTCACATTTGATGCAACTGGAGAAACTGGGCATGCACCAACATTTATTCCATATTTAAAAATCATTAATATTAAACTTAATTTTATTCATTTGAATTAGAATGGAGATAACAGTATTGTATTTCAAGATTTGCCAGCATCAATTTTGATTTGATAGTTGTTGCAAATATCTGTTTACTGGCTCCGCTAATGCACTGCAACCATCAAATCGATAATTAATGCCAGCAAATCAGCAGAGGGTACTGCAATAAATGTCACTTTGGTTGTGGAAGACATGAAAATAAGACAATGATTTAGTTCACAAGAAATTGAGATTACAGTTCAAATTTTACACAATATTCACATATATAATGTCGGGAGATCGAACCTTTAAAAACAAGTTACTGTTACAGCTGTTTTTTAATGTTATCAGATGTTATATATTAAACTATATGTATCTTTATATGATATATATCACTGTCTAATAATATTCTGCAAATTGTGAAGATAATGTTATTTCACAAACCAATTTCAATTGCTTGATTATATGTATAATGTTTGAACTCAGTTAATTTAATGTGTAATTCCTCAGCCATTCCTTTGAAGGCAACTGTTACACCATTTGATTTTTTTAATTTACATGTATGTATGCTATTCACTGGTCTTTAAGAAGGGAAATTATATTCAATTTGTTTTTGTAAAAGGTGTTAATTTTTCCCATGAAATAGGCAGTGGTTAAGGTTAAAAATAAACTGATTTGTTTAATATCAGTTCAATGCAGGATGTTATGCAAAGTTGTTTTTTTTCATTTTTTATTCTGATAATTAGAGAAATGAAATATATATAATGCAGTGTAAACTTTCAAAAAGAAAAATAACTCCATAAGCACAATTCATTATTTACAGACAATCATCTAAAGTTATATGTGCCATAAGAATACATACATCATTACTTGTTAAGTATTTCTCTAATGCCTAAATTGTTTTATTTACTGTTTTTACCAGACCAACCAACCTTATTTTCTGAGCAAATGAAAGCAAAATAAAAGTGATGATATTCAACTTTCCTGTTATTTTCAAGACCTATCCTATATTTTTCCACTTTACACAAATGAAATTATGTTTATAATGAATGCAAAATAAATGAGAGTTTTTAATAAACCAAAGAGTATGACTTAATAACATAAATAAATTAAAATATAATGTGCACTTCTTTAAATTAAAATATAATGTGCACTTCTTAAAATTAAAATATAATGTGCACTTCTTAAAATTAAAATATAATGTGCACTTCTAAAAATTAAAATATAATGAGCACTTCTTTAAATTAAAATATAATGTGCACTTCTTAAAATTAAAATATTATGTGCACTTCTTTAAATTAATATATAATGTGCACTTCTTTACCTAAGTACATTTCTTTACAAAATGGTAATAACTTTCTTCATTAAACTAATTACAAAATGACCACTTTAAACATTTTTTTTGCTGCTTCTGAACTTTTATTTTTATTGTCATGTTGACTTCCCAACCCGATTTTTTTTCCTAGAAAATTCCTGTAAAACACAAAATTAAATACACAATACAACAGCAAAATTTTTGTAGTCACATAAAAAATTTATTGCCTGATACCAAATCTACATGGTTAGTTTTATTTGGAAAAGGGGTGGGGTGTCAGGTGATCATCACTGACTGATTTTGTAAGAGACAACAATTAACACATACCTGAAGTTGGCGTTGTTGCAGGACTTTGACTTGGGGTATTGGAAGCTGATCTGAAACAATAATTTTAATACAATTCAAAATAAAGTGATAAAATTTCGACTTTGGTATGTCTACAATACAAGTTAGATTTCTACAATGACATGATATTATTGCTGGTTTATGTGTTTTTGCTTTGATCTTACTGAAATGAGAAATCTATTATCAAGTGACTATGCTGATATGAAAAAATTATCATTAATTCCATTGTTCTTTTGCATCATAAGGAATATGATTTCAGTGACCTCGATATAAGTCTCGATGGATATTATCCATCCCTTAAACAAGATCAATGATATTCTATAATTACCACTTTACCTTTGTTGTGAACTTGGAGCTGTAGAAAACTTGTTCCTTTGAGCCATGAACTGTGACTGGGTACTTAATGGCTGTTTCTGTATGTTCAATTGTAACTGGTTCCCTGTCTGAGCATTTGTACCTGACAAGTAAATAAATTCACACAATTTTAATGACCAATGTCAAATGACTAAAATGACAATTGGCCTAATTTTTTGAAAGACACAATTTGTAAAAGCTTGAAGATATTTGTTCAAGAAAAATCAGTTTCTCATGTATGAAAGAAAAGAATAACCAAAGTATGCCCATTCAGAGGTGTGCAAAACTATATTGACATGAGAAATAGGCTTAAGAATTTATAGGTATTAAGTACATGTACCTATATGTTCTGTGTGTTCCTATACCTATGTGTTTGACTGAAATCAATGCAGTGCTTTAACCATGAAATATAAAATTGGAATTTACCTGTATTTCAGAGTTCTAACTAGATTAATATAAACAGCTTTTTACATATAATCTTAATATCTGTTAATAAAAGTTGTTTACTGTTATATATAATGTTAAAAGTCATTAAAATTAAACTAGACAATACAAACTAACTTGTGTTATGATACAAACCAGCAGGAGCTAACGTCAGTGATAATTGTATTGGTACATTTCTCTTGGCCATCAACAACCCTGGTGCTGCAGTCTGATCAGTCTATAATCAAAATAAACTATATAGTTCATCAGTTAAACTCAATTAGTAGAATCTTATCTCCATGTCTTCCCTTAAAAAAAATGGACATTACTTTTAATACAAAGCAGAACTTATTAATTGAAAACTGTTTCTTGCAATGACTTTATGTTAAGGTCATCTAAAGGACAAAGGTCGTTAGGCCACTTTTTGTAGAAACTTTCAGTAAAAAAAAAATCAGGAATCGAAGTCTTAATGATCCTGATTAATCCTGAGGTCATGGTCACTTAAATTTTGGTGCCCATGATGTGCAATGCCCCTAATTTTCATGAAGATGTCTTGAATAGTTACTGAATAAATAGAAACTTAGAGTGTAGAGTGGGATGCAGTGCTGAGACCAACAATGTGTAAATTCTACACTCAGACCTCTACAGACAGCAGACAACATGACAGCAGCAAAATTATGACCAAGCCATAAATGATCCTTCAGAAAAGACAAGCTTAAACACTTCATAAACCTACCAATGCTAGAATCATGAATACCAAGGATAGCCTGAGCACTAGCAATAGTGATCCCTACAGGCAACATAGATTTCTGAATGTTCATAGATGTCTGAGTGAACGAAGACATCTGAGTGTACAAAAACCCACCAATGAAGTACTGTTAGGATGATGGGAACCGAGGATAGACTGAGCACTAGCAATAGTGATGCCTGCAGATGATGAGACGTCTTGGTGTACTTAGATGTCCGAATGTACATAAACCAACCACTGAACTACTGCTAGAATGATGTGATCCAAGAACAGCCTGAGCACAAGCAAAAATGATACCTGTAGAGGCCATAGACGTCTGAGTGTAATTAAATGTCTGAGTGTTCATAAACTTACCACTAAACTACTGCTAGGATGAACCAAAAATAGCCTGAGTACTGGCAATACTGATCCCTGCAGGCAACATAGAGGTCTGAGTGTATATAAACCAACCACTGAACTACTGCTAGGAGCCTAGGATGATGAGAACCAAGAATAGCCTGAGCACAAGCAAAAACCAGAGGCTCGCAGGCGCCTGTGATTGCTCACCTGGCTTAGAGTTGCCAAATCAAAGTTGATGTGAACAAAGATTTAACACATTATTTGATAATTTTCTGCTTGTTTTTCAACATAATAGTAGTCCAATACTGGTTTCTGAAAAGAAGATGAAAATAAGAAATTCCCATAGGGTACAATGTTTAACTAAGTTTCCTCATGGCAGAAATTTTGAATTTCCAATCGGAAAACAATTCATAAGTTAAGTACAGGACCATCTAACAATCATTTTTGCTTGGTAACAATTAAATCCACTTAGTAGTTTCTGACAAGAAGATGTTTGAAATTTGGACCAATAAGAACACATAATTGCCACTGGCAACCATGTTGAATTTCTGATCGACATTGATTTCACAAATCTGGTAAAGGACCACCTGCCTAACATTTCTACTAAGTTTGGTTGAAATCTGTAAAGCAGTTCCTGAAAAGAAGATGATAATGTGGCCCTGGCAGCCATTTTGAATTTTGGATTGGCAACAATTTCACAAATCTGGCAAAGGACCAACTGCTAAACATTTGTGCCAAGTTGTGTAGAAATCTGTTCAGTGGATTCAGAGAAAAAAAATGTGAAATTCCCATAGGGTCCAATATTAAACTAAGTTTCGACATGGCAACCATTTTGAATTTCTGATTGGCAAATGATTCACAAGTTTAGTAGAGGACCATCTAACAATCATTCCTGCAAAGTAAAAATCCAATCCACTATGTAGTTTCTGACAAGAAGATGTTTGAAACTTGGACCAATCAGAACGCATCATTGGCTCTGGCGTCCATGTTGAATTTCGGATAGGCATGTGTTGAAATCTGTTTAGAGGTTTCAGAGAAAAAGAAAATGTGAAATTCCCATAGGGTCCAATGGTAATCTAAGTTTCGTCATGGCAACCATTTTGATTTTCTGATTGGCAAACGATTCACAAGTTAAGTACAGGACCATCTAACAATCATTTCTGCAAAGTAACAATCCATCCCACTATGTAGTTTCTGACATGATGTTTGAAACTTGGACCAGTCAGAACGCATAATTGGCCCTGGTGTCCATGTTGAATTTTGGATAGGCACAACTTTCACAAATCTGGCAAAGAACCACCTGCTTAACATTTCTGCCAAGTTGTGTTGAAATCTGTTCAGTGGTTTCAGAGAAGGAGATGAAAATGTGAAATTCCCATAGGGTCCAATGGTTAATTAAGTTTTGTCATGGCGGCCATTTTGAATTTCTGATCAGCAAATGATTCACAAGTTAAGTACAGGACCATCTAAAAATCATTTCTAAAAATTATCAATTCAATCCACTTGGTTGTTTCTGACAAGAAGATGTTTGAAATTTGGACCAATCAGAACAAATAATTTCTCAAATCTGGTAAAGGACCACCTGCCTAACATTTCTGCCAAGTTTGGCTGAAATCTGTTCAGTGGTCTCAGAGAAGATGTGAAATGTTAACACGCAGCTGACGACGACGACATCCCTGCCGCCGATGATGACGACTACAACATACACAAAGTGACAACTAAAGCTCACATGGCCCTTTGGGCCAGGTGAGCTAGAAAGACATCCTGACATTAAATTTTTTTGCCATAATTTGCAGAAAAGCAGTTGTAATACATGTGTATATTGATGAAAAGTTTTCACAATTGTCAAAAAAATCATCCATTGTCCATATTTAATGTTAAAACATTTTATATTGCAAATACACCAGTTTAACTATTTCAGAAAAATGCAGTCATTTGAGTGCTATGACAAATGAAATCTTAAAATCAGTTCACCTCCTGTAACAGAAATTCGAAATATTGAGTCTCACCTCGTAGACAAGTAAATCCTGATTTTTGGGGTTTATTCTATCTCACCAAAACCCCTCGGTGAGACAGTTACATTTAGTTTTGCATGGGCTGTTTCAGTGACAATATACAATTGGAACAATGGTGTACAATAAGTGATTTGTGTTTTCAATGATATAAAATGTGAGAAAAATGGAAAATCTCAGTAACCCTTGGGTAAGATTTCTATCACTCTCTTACTAGGCAAGCCAATAGTCAACAGAAATCTTACCCTCGGTAATCTGAAATTTTTCATATCATGCACTTTCACCAGTGTTAGATTGTAGATTTCTTTCTACATATGTATTCAGCATACATGAAGATATGCAGCTGGAAGAAAAAATATACATATTCATAACATTTCATTAATTACCTTAAGTTCCCTCTCTTGTAGTTTTATCTTCCTCTGTGTCATTGGATTGATCCCTGTATTCAGCTTCTTTTGGCGACTTGCAAAAATAATTGTCATTTATTCAAATCAAAAATTTTTATGCATGATAACTTTGAGTTTGTTGGATTTGAAAAAATGCAAGATGAAACATTGCATCCTGTCTTCCTGTAATCATTTGAATATGTGACCTTCACCTTTGACCTATGAACTAACAATGTACCAAATTTGATTAAATTTTACAAATGGATGTTGATTCTAGTGCGTTGACAAAGAATATTTCAGACATATGACTTACAACATCTCCTTGCAACTAAGTTAGCTAGGGGTAATAATAGTTCAAGTATTGCATATATAGATTTTTGGAAAAATATAATAATATTTGAAAGTTGGAATGAGATGTGCCTGTTATTAAGGCCAGTTTACATGATTTAAGTTTTTTTTATCAAATTATAGGTGTTGAGTTGGTACAAGTTTTTACAATAAACCAAATGACTACCAGTGCTTGTTCTAAACACTCTATGATAACCTGTTTATTATACAGGTCACCTTTTAAGGCATCCAATGCTTTAAAAAATTGACTTCTGGTTGTATAATATTATAAACATAGTATCATTAAAACCAGTGATGAACTCAGTTAATCTGAAAGAGAAAGGTTCTGTTTTACTAGTGGAACCTGTTGTGTTATTCATGTTTAAATTTTGCATCAAATCGCATTCATAGTGACAAGTCATGAGTAGGAAGTTTGTTTGTTTGTTTGATTAGGGTTTAACACCACTATCAACAACATTTCAATGCAGGTAAATAATATCAACCTATAATGCACATAACAATGTTTAATGAATATTGAGAGAGTTATTTTTCTCAGAGATTAAGAGGAATGGAATTCCACCCCTGTAGAAAGCCTTGAAAAGTCCACTAGATTTTGAACTTTTCACCATTTTTTGTTTTGACGTGGAGCATCTCTTTAATATTAACATCATATCTTTCATTCCTTATAATATACAGCCTCCTTGAAATGGTATTACAATAGTACTCTTACTTCTGAACTTGAACAGCCAAATCTTTTTGGTAGTTGCTTGTTTCTACACATAATTTTTGGTAAACTCCTGTTTGTTCTATCTGGGCTGAAAATGGCTGGAAACACTTCACAACAAATGACCTGTAAAAGATGGAAAAAATCTATAATTATTCAGAGGAATGTATTTTTTTTATAAATATGTGTATACATGTAGTTAAGTAATATCCTGGACTGTTCTTCAGACAGTCCTATAAATGAAGAAAAAGAAAATTTGGTGTGATTGTCCATAAGACAGCCATCCAAAATGTATAAATTACAAATATCTAGTTTCCAAGCATGAGAAGAAAAAGAACAATATCACTGTCACTAAAAACATATTCTTTAATGATCTCAAGAACCTTTTGTCTTGCTGAGACCAATCTTAATAGGAAAGTAAATGAAAAGACGATGAATCCTTTATATTTTAAGATCAGCAGGTTAAAGGTCACGGACATTTAGTCATGGAGTTGTCCCCTCTACTATAAGAGTCCCCCCTTTGAAAAGAAGAAAAATGCTTATGTATGAGAAATGGACTTTGGTGAATAGCTCTTCACAAAGCAATTTTTTGAATTTGCACTAAGTGTCTCTGGCAAAGGAAACGAAAAAAAATCTGGAGGACCAAGTAAACAAAATAAATGATAGACTGAGGATGAATCCTATTTAATTAGTGGTTTGTTTGTTATATAATAAGGTCACGGTTAATAAAAACATAATTGTTTTTTTTTTTTAAATCTCAAATCTTAAGGTTATCTTGCCCTTTTTAAAGGAACTTTATGAGGGAAGAGGATAATTATTTAGGTCAGTAGGTCAAAGGTTAAACAAATCTAATTAAAAACTGAGGTCTGTTCCTCTTATATGTAGTTTTGCCTAATGAATCAAAACTTCACAAATGAAACACAAAAAGTGATAAGGAAATTCCATTGATATATTATGGATAATCAGTAAGATTTAGCAGGTGTAAGTGTGTGGTGGGGGACTTTGGCAATGCTTTATTTCAAAGTAAACTTATTATTGATATCTGATAAAATGACTTAAATGACTATCAAATGATGGAAAACCCAAAATCTTATTCAAAGAACAATTTTTTTCAATCTATACAAAATACAGGAAATACAGGAAAATACTGTACCCAAGACCACACCCTATTTAGAGCCCCTTTGGTAACACCTGAGGATATACTGTATTTTGTCAGGTAACATACAACAATACCTTGAAAATATACCAATATAGATACATATTTATGTATGATTTTTGATTATTACAACATTGATATCATCAGGATTAGGCAATTAAGGGAGATATTCCAAAATAATAAAATTCAATATTACAAAAAGAAGAATTATAATATGCGACAAATTTTCAATGTATGCGAAGTGATCAACTGCTGACACCTTTATATTTTACCAATGGTATATCTGGCAAAATAGCAGCAGTAATTTAACAAGAAAAAAGAAAAAAGTCCTGTTTATCACACATAAAAATACAGTTAACACACTTCTTTCATTCATTACATGGAAAAATCTCAATCTTATCTGACAAAATTGTGTCTGATGTGTTTCTGATACAGAAAACTGTAAAAAGCTAATCTTTTGAACAAGGTTTGGGTGAGTGTGAAAAATACACAGAAAATGCTGTAAAACTATATGTATGGAGAAATAATTATCATTTTCATTAGGCCATAAAACCAAAAAGCTTGTACATCAGTTTTATGGGTAAATCATATGAGTGTCAGTTGTTCTACCCTGTTATGAGGGTCTACAACACTGATGTTCCTGCTTATGGCCATCTACTTTGAGAAAAGGGAAGGGGGAATGTGCATGGGTGGGGTAGAGGGTGGGCTTGAGGGTCAACTAATTATTGCCTCAAATTCAATTTATTATAATTGTTTTTTGTTAAAAATATTGTTAACCTATTATTTGTAGTTTTTAAGAAAATGACCTATGCACAAAAACTTGACACTAGACACAGGACCAGGAAATGTCAGGTCAAGGACAAATGACATAAGGCAGACTGACATGTACACTATGAATGAATGAGTACACCATATATTGTTGGTCTATCATGTGTGGTTACTGAAAAACACACCTCATTACAAGACTTTACCAAAGTCCCTGGCCCATAAAGTCAGATGACATATTGCAGTCTGACATGTACCCAATAAGAAACAAATTTTGCAAGGTCTACTTTTGAATGCATTAGTTCTTGTTAAATTGACGGGAGTATAAAAATATGTCAACAGAGGTGCTTCGCAAGCACATAATATGACCGCAGCACGTTGAAATGTGAAAGGTGAACAAAAGATCTTTTGAGTAAGTGTGGACACACTATTTTGCTTGACAC